>JANZXR010331652.1:0-27363 GCA_027575705.1 Erythroxylum echinodendron | reverse complement strand
TTCTACGATTCAAGAGTTGGACTCCGGTACGGGATCCAACAGTTGGGATCCGGTCTCCGGGTCGGGTCCTAACATTAGCCATCCATGGAGTTCCTAAGAAAATGCTTTAACCCCATAAAACTCATCCCCAACCGAAGCCCCCTTTAGTTGTCTCCACTGTGCCGCAAGCTTCTCCTTCATTACTATTCATCGAAGTGACAAATAAAGATGGTGGTTTTTGGTTACTATTCACTCCCTTCTCTTCTCTCGCTTTGTTTCTAACGCCACTCTTCTTGTCTCTTCATTGTAGCTTGATGAGACAGTTAAAGTTCCTAATTCTTAGTCCCTGGCTATTGTATCTTTTTCTTTTTAAAACCTATACACCTTCTCTTTGGCTAAATGTCTACGTTTAACGCAGTGGTCTGTGTTAAATGCAGATGTTGTTTGCAATCCAAGTGAGGAAAACAACCAAAACGCAAAGCATGACAAACAAGAAATGACGACGTAGTAGAGAAAGCAGTCTGCTTTTTACATAAACGATGTTATGCAAACATTATCTGTGTAAAAAGCAGACTATGTTCTCCATTGCATCTCATTTCCTATTTGTCATGCACTGCGTTGTTGTTGTTTTCCTCACTTGGCTTGTGAGTCATTTTATTCACATGCATGGGGTTATTGCTTGGCTTTCATTTTTGGTTATGTCCTCCTCCACGCTGCATATTGTTTCACCTGCAAGGTTCTTTTCTTCATGTCTTCATTTTTGTTTATGCCGCTACCAATAAGCTATAATCTCTTTTTATTTTATGCCTTTTCCTTATTAAACATTTATGCTCCAATTTGCTTTAGAATCTTGTCTTTTGGGTCTCAAATATATATCAAGATATCAAACCTGGCAGTCAACACAAATTGAACACAAATTAAGCATTTTATTTTGAAAATATAATTGAAATCACATGGAAATATATGAGAAAATATAAGATAATTCAATCCTATCAAATAGTATTAACCTCAATGGCAAATAACATACCTAAAGTAGATGATGGAGTATCTAATCCTTTCTTCTGCTTTATTGACTCTAGATAAGCTTTGCAGTTCCTCTTCCAATGTCCTTCCTTGTTGCGATGGAAGCGTATCCCTTTAGATGTTGTCTCCTTTTCCTTCTTCATGGTTACACCTCGCACTGGCTTTTTGGACTTCTTCTTCTTCTTTCGGTTCTTTTTCCAAGAACCAGAGGGAGAGTCCACCAACATCATAACCTTACTGTCTTTCTTAATAGTTTGCTCAGCTATTTTGAGCAAATTAATCAGCTCAGGTATGGATGTGGATATTTGTTTCATCCGATAGTTAAGCACAATCTTTGAATAACTATCGATCAAAATAGTTAAAATTAAGTCTATACTTAATTCATGATTTATTACGAAACCTAAATTGGCTAACCTCTTAATGTATCCATACATTTTTAGTGCATACTACATTGGAGAAGATCCCTCAGCCATCTTAGAGCGAAAAAGCAACCTCGAGGTCTAGAACCTTTCAGACCGAGCTTGCTCATCAAACAGTTCCCTTAGATGGTAGATTGTAGTATAAGTATCCATAGCCTTATGTTGCTTTTATAATTCTGGTGACATAGATGTAACACCCCTACTACTATAAGGTACATGCTGAAACATCACTATGACATTCTAGTACATACCCTATAACAATGGCGTATTAACTATCACACTTTCACTTTATCACATGGTAATTTATCCCACTAAATCATAACATCTACTATCATACAAGAAAGTGACCAAAAAATTTTTTAAAATAAATTTCCTCTTTTCATTTCATGAATCTGAATGTACATACATTGTAGCTGTCAAAAATCGATGCATGTACATCATCATATCCTAATACAAAATATACTTCATGAAAGAGGAAATACAAAAGATCTAACTAAATCCTTCAGTCCATCTGACCGAACTTTGAGTCATATCTTTTTCATAAAAGTACAAGAATTAAGCTTCTTGTACGGTCTCTCAATAGTTAGAATCCTCTCTCAGTCATGAAAACAAGCAATTTTAGGTAAGTTCTGCAAACTCAGATGAGGTAACCATCATCGATGGTTCACTCAATTTATGTAACATATCATTTCACAAAACAGATAAATCATATCATTACATTTTAATCAATAAAACATACTTAATACAATTTGTATGGAATGAACATGTGACTCTTTTCCAATTATTACGTTGTTGTGACCGAGTGCCTAAACTATCTCGTATCCATTGTGGATGCCGAGCTCATTGATACTGTCCCTTATATGTTAGAGATATAGGGCTTATTTTACATAGTGAGCCTTTGGCTCTTAATCACATTCAGAACTTCGAGCTCATTTTTGGTGACTACTCAGGTCACAACTCTCATTATCTGATCATGCATTCATGTATGGAATGCATCTTATAATCAATCAATCAATTCAAGAAACAATTAATTCTTCCCATTCACATACAAGTAGCACTTCAATATCTCATCTATACATCACTGTCATCGGACCTTCGTGTCTGGATTTGAGTACATAACAATGCACATTAATAGGATAAGTCAAAACAAAATTTAACACATCAATAATTGAGTGAGAACGTCTAGGTTACTCATAGATTGTTTCCAAAGTTATTGCCTCGAAATTTCGACAACGTCAGGATGTTACATTCCAATTGCTCCTCTATAACAAACAATATACATATATCACAGTTTAGCATAATTATAAATATTCATTTATTCATATATATGAATATGAAATATGTATAATGCATGTTCATGACAATCCCGGGTATCTTTCCATTGTTCTCATCACATAATCATACATATTTTCAAACTCACATAATTATAATTTATGCATATGGTTTATATCTCAATAAAACTATAAAATTCAAAATTCAAAACTCATTTCTTCAAATTTAGTTTTTTCCTAAGACACACTTTCGGGTCAACTTTCCATGATCAATCTAGTAATGAAAATGAAGTAATTCGAGGGTACTTTCTTCTAAAAAATTGTTGTTCTATCTCTTAAGTTTCTAATGACACTAAGATCATTTAATTTTGCTCAATATCCAATGAATTATGCTCACAATACCACAGAATATGTATAATTGAACTTTTAGTTAGCTCAGAATCAAACCCTCAAATTGTACAACTTATAAATTTCAACTCAGATATAAAAAAAAATTACAAAATTAATACCAATTGAATGATAAGAGAATGAAATACAGCTTTTGTTGAGACATATTTGTCTAATTCGGTCTATAAATATAGTTTCTTCGATAAAAATAGGACACAAACATATACTTTCATCCATCAATTTATTGAACCCAGTTCTCAAATTTATGTCAAAATTTGAGACTCTTAACGATAGAATTAAAATTTGGTGTTTTCATGAAAAATGTAGCCGAATGTCTCTACTTTAATCCAGATCATGAATTATCTCATTTGGATAACTAAAGCACAAGTTATAGCTAATATACAGAAGCGTAATCAGTGGAAGTGTTATAACTACCATTTTCCAACACCCTCTTCATCACCATGTAGTCTCTCAATCCTTCCTTAAAACAACTTCAATGTTACACATCTCTCAACTCCTCGATCATGATCATTAAACATTAAATCATCATCATAAATTCTTTATTTAGCAAAACCATGAAGATTAACAAGCTACTTACTTGATTTCTCTTCAATGTCTTCAAACACAACAAGAAGCCCTAACTTCCCAGGTCACTCATGTACATCATCATGGAGGTTGAGAGGTTGGGTCTTTAGTGGGAAATGAAGAAGAGAGCAAGATGAGAGTGGAAAACGAAAGATAAGAGGGCTAGGTTCAAATTTGGTGAAGGGTGAGCAACAAAATTCATGAAGAAGGTGTAGAAGCTTGAAGAAAATGGAGAAGTCACATAAAAGAAGAAGAAAAAAAGAACAAAACACCTAATGGTCTTTTAAATTAAAAGCATCATGATCTTAAGACATGGCTTGGCAAGTGACTTTTGTCACTTGCCACATGTCTAATTCTTATAACTTCAAACTAGGTTCTTTCATTTAACCAGTCCAATCAAATCCAATTTCTACTCCAATTGTCTCCCCAATTTTATTAACATAAGTCATCAAATCTTAAAGTCATTTAAAAAAATTTCCACCATCATTTGACTCTTAATTCTACTTCCATTTATCGATTGTCTTGCTACTTGGCATTTTTCCTAGTCCAAAAATTTCCCAAAATTTCAAAAATTTTTCTTAAAATTCACTAAAAATTTTAAATAATGAAATACACTCTCCAAATCAGTTTTCAACATATAAAAACCACAATTCTCAATAAAAAATCACCTTTCACATTTATAAATCAATTATACCCAGGAATTGTTAATGAATGCATGTACAATTATTTTCATGTGCAAAAATTCAATATTCACGTGTAGGAGTATATTTTATAATGCATGAGCAGGAAATGAACTTTTTAATTTCTTAATAATCTTTCATATTTACTATCATCGGTTCATCTTCATTCTCATAACATCCCATAGTTTCCTATTATACAGAACAAGATATGCTTAAAAGCCAAAGTAAGCTCATAACTAAGTCATACTCCTCCAATGGATTCCCTTACTTCCTTTCCATTAATCTTTTTGAAATCAACACCAAGGCTACCAATTGCTTTTTGGAGAGATAGAAAAATGTGTTAGAAATATATTGGTTCAAAAATCATTTCATTTGGAGATTGGGCGATGAAGTTATGGTCAAAATACTATCATATCTATCTTTTTGTCTAATGCTTCATCTGACGCATCGTCTGGCGCTTCGTATAATGCATCGTCTGGTGCTTCTGCTTCGTCTCGCACTTCATCTAGCACTTCTACTTCGTCTGACGCTTCGTTTAATGCTTTTGCTTCGTCTGGCACTTCGTCTGGTGCTTCTACTTCATGCCTTTTAAACTTAAGTGACTTGCAAAAAATGCCCTTAATTCATTCTAAGGCAGCCACATGAGCTTCCTCTAGAATTTCTTTCCTTAAATTATCCACATTAGGCACATATAAACTCTATTTAAACTATAGTGTCTCATCTCTCAATTCAAAGTCAAAATTTGGAATCATCTTCACTTTCTCTATAACCTTCACCCTATTAGGATATTTACTCTGTACCTTTCTGATTCTATCATGTAACATCGGCCTTAACTTCAACGTAGCGATCAAAGCCTCATCTTGCTCCAGATTCAACTCCACATTCAGAGTTCTCAAATGAATCAAGTTTGGTAACCTCGATAATTGAATATGAGCTATTGGACTTTCTACTCAAAGCATCAGTCACCACATTAGCTTTCCTTGGGTGGTACTCAATCGTGCAGTCATAATCTTTCAATAGCTCAATCTATCTCCTTTGTCTCATATTCAACTCCTTCTGACTTAGTAAATACCTTAAGCTCTTCTGATCTATATAAGTCTGGAATGTCTCTCTACAAAGATAATGTCTCCATATCTTTAAAGCAAAGATAACTGTAGCTAACTCTAAATCATATACCGAATAGTTAATCTCGTGAGACCTTAATTATCTCGATGTGTACGCGATCAGCTTGCTATACTGCATCAACACATATCCTAATCCTTGATGCAAAGCATCACTATACATTACATACCCTCTAGTTCCCGACAGAATGGTTAACACTGGTGCCGTAATCAGCTGATGCTTTAGCTCTCCTGACTTTTTTCATCCTATTTGAACACTTCATTCTTCCTCAAAAGCTTTATCAGAGGGGCTGAGACTAAGGAACCCTTGATAAACCTCTAGCAATATCTGGCCATTCCTAGGAAGCTTTAGATTTTAGACACATTCCTTGGAGCTTCGTAATTTATCACTGCCTCTATCTTCATTGGATTGATATATATGCCTTCTCCAGTTACTATATGTCCCAAAAATACTACTTGATCTAGACGATATTCACACTTACTGAATTTTACATACAATTGCTTCTCCCTCATAATATACAAAACCATTCTCAGATGCTTGGTATGCTCTTCTCTATTCTTTGAATACACCAAAATATTATCAATGAAAACTATCATAAAGTGATCCATGTAGGGCTGAAACACCTTATTCATCAAAGCCATAAATGTTGTTGGGGCATTAGTTAACCTAAACGACATTACTAAAAACTCGAAGTGCCCATACCTACTTCTGAATGAACTTTTTAACACATCAGCCTCTGTTATATTCAACTGATAATATCCTAATCTCAAATCTACTTTAGTGAACACCTGAGCTCCCTGCAACTGATCAAGCAAATCACCAATTCTAGGCAACAGATACTTGTTCTTAACTATTACCTAATTCAGTTGCCTATAATCAATGCATAACGTCAAAGTCCCATCTTTCTTCTTTACAATTAACATTAGAGCTCCCTAAGGTGAAATACTGGGTCTAATAAAACCTTTTTCCAACAACTCCTGTAACTGAGCCTTCAACTCCTTTAGTTCCTTAGTTGTCATCCTATATGGAGGGATAGATATAAGAGCCACACCTGGAACTAAATCAATTGTGAACTCCGTCTCTCAATTTGGGGGTAAACCAGATAGGTCGGTGAGAAACACATCCAGGAAGTCCCTAACCATTGGAATGTCCTGCGCATTCAGCTCAGCTTTGTTATCAATTACATGGGCCAGATAGGCCTCACATTCACCTTGCATCAACCTCAATCCTCTCATAAAGGATATCAACCTGGCTGGAACTACTTGACTAATTCCTCTAAAAATCGCTCTCGGCTAACCAGGAGATTCTAGTACTACCTCCTTGGTATAGCAATTCATGATAGTCCTATGAGCAGTGAGCCAATCCATGCCTAAGATAATTTCTATCTCCCTCAACTATAATACAATTAAATCTGCCTCTAATTCTGCTTGATCAATCCGAATCAAACATCTCTTACACACTTCTCCTATCACTTTAGTACTAACTATTGGTGTAATCACCTGTAATCCATACTTTAACTGCTCTCTATCACAATGCAGCCTAGATGCCAACTACGGTGCTATGAATGAATACGTAGATATAGGATTTAGCAATGCATATGCTTCAAAATCATAAACAAGTAATACACTTGCAATAACATCTAGAGAGTCTTGTGCCTCTTGTCTAGTCATGATATAGACTCTAGCCTAATATTGAAGTCGACTGCTCTGTACCTCAGTCCTGACAGAAGGACTCCCTATACTCACTCTGTCTCTACCATGGCCTCTCTATCCAATCCCACTACCTCTACTCTGCTGAATAGTAGCTTCACTCCCCGATCTGCCACTCATACTAGACTGAGCCACTCATACTAGACTGAGTTCCCATAGTAGCATGACAATTGCTAATCTGGTGGCCAAAGGAGCCGCATCTAAGGCAAGCTCCAGATAGTCTCCAGCACTCACCACCATTCCTCTTCCCACAGTGTTCATACGGGGTCAACTATCTCTGCACTGTACCTTTTCCATTTCTAGTCTGTGCAAAACCACCTCTCTGTCTGAATCCTGACTGCCTTGATCCAGCTGGTGGTCTAAATGCTCTATTATGGTGCTTATTGAATCTTATGCCAAAACCACTCTGACTCTCACTGGACCTCTTGCATGGTTTGGGTCTCCTAAGTATGGTTTACAGGTACCTTTAGTAGATTAACCAAATAGTTGCACGCTCAATATGGTTTTACAATAACCTACCCACCGTAGCTCTTTTGATAAATGTATGAACTAAATTATGACACTTCTCAAAAAGTTAGGCATAAAGACATTTGATAGCTTTTTAAGTTGGAGGGTCCCAGTTTTGTTTTTAATGGATAAGATGACCCACTGTCAGTTAGTCCATTATAGATAAGAAAAATAACTGTCGTATAAAGATTTAATTTTTTTAAGTTTTGTTAAATCTATCATCATGCATCAAGATTTTATACAAAGTTCCAATTTTTGACTAGTATGCTCATTCTTTAATAATTAATATTTTCATACATAATTACCACAATATGAATCTACTCCCAATGCTCTTGACTAATAAAAAAATAGAAAACGGAGAAAAATTTATTGAATGGAGACATAACCTCGGCATCATTCTCTTATATAAACGAATTTTATGGGTATTATTGGACAAAGAGCCTGCACCTCCAGGTGACAAATCAACTCCGAAGCAAGTCTAATAATATGAGTGATGGTAGAATGCTAATAAGATTGCCAAGTGTTATATTCTGGCTTCTATGAGTGCAATGTTGCAAAAGCAACTTATAGGTATGCAAAATGTCGATGCAATGGTCCATCACCTACATGATATGTTTAGTGTGAGGACCAGGTCTACAATGGTGAAAGCCGTCCAAACCTTTCACAATCTCAAACAAAAGCTTGGTGAACCAGTACAGGATTACATGTTTAAGGTAATCTCTACAGTTACTGAGGTTGAGCTACTTGGGGCAGAAATGGATGCTAAAATGTAGATGATCATGATTATCAACAGTTAAACTCTTCTTTTCAATAGTTTAAGTTGGAATATGAGCTTAACACCAAGAATTACACCTTGAGTGAGTTGATGAATACCCTTCAGAATATGGAGGAGATATTAAATATCACGGCCAATGGGCTAGAGGTTCATATGGAATCTTCTTCTAAACCCAAGGGTAAGGGTAAGCAAAAGAAGAAGGGTGCAAAGAAAGGGAAGACCCAAACAAGAGTCAAGGCCCAAAACATGAAAAAGAAGGCCAAACAAGACACCAAGGGAAACTGTTTCCACTGTGGTGAGAAGGGCCACTGGAAAAGGAACTGTATGGTCTACTTAAAGACCGTAAAAAGCAAACAAGGTATGGGTTTCCTAAGTTTATTAGGAACTAGAAATGTGGAAAATTCATCTAATTCTTGGATATTAGATTCAGAAGTCACTAACCATGTTTGTAACTCCATATAGGGGTTCTAGCAAGGGAAAAGACTATCTAAAGGCCAGTTTCAAGTCAAGATAGTGGATGGATCCTAAGTTTTGGCAAAAGTAGTGGGAGTAGTTATCTTAGACTTTCCTAGTGGTTATAGGTTATTTTTAGAGGATGTATATTTTATCCAAATGGTTGTAAGGAACATGATTTCCATTTTTTGTTTAACAAAATCTAGTTATTCCTTATATTTTGAAAAAGTTGTTTCAATATATGAGAATAAGGATTTTATTTGTAATACGATAATTAAACAGGGATTATTCTTTATAGAACCTATGACAGGCTCACTAAACACCGCATAAATAATAAAAGAAAGAAAATCCAATGACTCTAGCATTAATTGAAAATATCTCTAGCATTTAAGGATGGATCATGTTAATCAGAAAAAACTTGACAGATTAGTGAAGGATGAGATCCTTATGGGCTTGGATAATGATCCATTACCTACCTATGAGTCTTATACTGAAGGAAAGATGACCAAGGTTTCATTTCCTTCTAAAGTAAGCAGATCTGAATACACGTTGGACCTGGTACACACTGATGTGTGTGGGCCTTTGAATGTACAAGCTAGAGGAGGTTATGAATACTTCATAACCTTTATAGATGATTACTTTAGATATGGCTATCTATATTTGATGCATAAAAAAGGGAATCCTTTGAAAGGTTCAAAGAATTCAAATCTGAAGTTGAGAAGTGGCTTGGCAAGCCATTAAAACAACTTCGATCGGATTGAGGTGGTGAGTACTTATCTAAAGAGTTCCAACAATTCCTAATTAACAGTGGAATGGTTTCCAACTTGTGAACTCACAAAACACCTCAGCAGAATTATGTAGCTGAGAGAAGGAATAGGACTTTATTGAAAATGGTAAGATCAATGATATCCTATGCTAGCCTTTCAGAATCGTTTTAGCGATATGTAAGACAAACGACAACTTAACTTCTTAACTTAGTTCCATCCAAATCGGTGCCTAGAACACCTAGGGAGTTATGGACTAGACGAGTGCTTTCATTACATGTTCTAAGGCTTAAATCCACAAAGATGGAACCAAGGTCATAAGTATGTTTTTTGTAGGATAACCTAAGGGTACACGAGGGTATTATTTTTTTAGTCCTTAGGACAGGAAGATATTTGTGTCAACAAATACGACCTTCTTGGAGGAAGAATTTGTGAGAAATCACAAAGCAAGAAGTGAAATAATACTTCAGGAGTTAGCTATTTTATTCAAACCAAGAGTTGATTAGATATAGCAGAACAAGATATCGAAATGGATTCAAGAGTTGAATCAGAAGAGCAGCCTGAATGTCAAGTAGTGCTTAGGAATAGTAGGAGGGTTGTGAGATAACGAGATAGGTATCTAGGTCTAGCAGAAGGTATAATTGCCATCTCAGACTAAGAAGTAAAGAATCTCATTACTTATGCACAAGCTATCAATGACATTGATGCGAAAAAGTGGCTAAAGGCAATGGAATCGGAAATAGATTCCATGTATGCCAACGAAGTCTGGATCCTTATAAATTTACGAACAGGTGTAAAAGCCATAGGGTATAAATGGATTTTTAAAAGGAAGAAAGGATCGGATGGAAAGGTAGAGACCTTTAAAGCTAGATTGATAACTAAGGGTTATACTCAAAAGTAGGGTATACACTATGAGGAGATTTTTTCTTCTGTTGACATGCTTAAGTCCATCAGAGTTCTTTTGGCCATAACAGCCTATTTCGATTATGAAATATGGCAAATGGACATCAAGACTGCATTTCTTAATGGGGATCATGAGGAGACCATTTATATGGCCCAACTAAAAGGATTCATTGAGCCAAGTAATGAGCATAAGGTATGTAAGTTGCAAAGGTCCATTTATGGACTTAAGCAAGCATCTAAGTCTTGGAACATTAGGTTTGATAAGGCTATCAAAACCTATAGGTTCATACAAAACCTAGACGAGACTTGTGTCTATAAAAGAATATAAGAAGGCAAGGTTACTTTCCTAATTCTGTTTGTTGATGACATTTTATTCATTGGGAATGATGTAGGAATGTTATCTACAGTCAAGGGATGGCTGAATGAATAGTTCTTACTGAAGGATTTGGGAGAGGCTAGCTATGTTCTAGGGATCAAGCTTATAAGGGATTGTAAGAACAAGCAAAGAGCCATGTCTCAACTAACTTACATTGAGAACATGCTCAATAAGTTTGCCATGAAGGATTCTAGGAGGGGTTTTACACCTAATATACATGGAAACAAACTTTCAAAGGAGCAAGCACCTAAGACCCAAGAGGAGGTCAAATGCATATGCAACATTCCATATGCTTCACCAGTTGGAAGTTTAATGTATGCCATGCTTTGTACTAAAGTGGATATCTATTATACAGTGTGACTGATAAGTAGATTTCAATCCAATCCTGGAGTGGAACATTAGACTGTGGTCAAGTGTATGCTGAAGTATCTTTATAGAAGTGACCTTATTCCGACAGGATATACAGATTCTGATTTTCAATCAAATGTTGATTCAAGGAAATCATCTTCTTGTTCTATATTTACATTGGAAGGTGGAACCATAATCTGGAGGACTATCAAGCAATCTTATATTGTTGATTCGACTATGGAGGCTGAGTATATTAGCGCTTGTGAAGCAGTAAAGGAAGCAGTCTAGATTTGTAAGTTCCTAAAGGATTTGGAGGTAGTTCCTGAGGTAAAAAAGGCCATTACACTTTACTGTGATAATAGTGGGGCAGTTACTAATTCCAAAGAACCTCAGAACCACAAAGCCGCCAAACACATTGAGAGAAAGTATCATCTCATAAGGGAGATAATACAATGTAGTGAGGTGGATGTGGTAAACTTTCCCACATATCAAAACCTTGTTGATCTATTCACGAAGACGTTGTCACAAAAGAGCTTCAAGGGTTACCTAGAAGGTATGGGATTGAGGGATATATCAAACTTGCTTTAAGTCAAGTAGGAGATTGTAAGGGTTATGTAAATATAGTGCCCTGGAAAGCAAATATATTTACATATAACTTAATTTTCTTCCAGTTGCAATATTGTAATGGAAATATTGATTATTAATAAAACAAAAGAGTTTGGTTTTATTTGTCTGAGCATAATATAACTAGTCATAAGGTACTAAGATTCTTTTGTAAGTAATATACATAGACATATATATGGAAAAGTATAGGAAACATGTATATCATTATAATCTAATTTAATTGATTCACAATCGATTAATCAAGTTGGTCGCTTGATTATGGTTTAGACTGTAGTATTATGATTTACCTTCATGTAAGTAAAGGAGATTACTTCAAGGGAATGATGAGTTTCAAATTATGATAGTAGTTGACTATCAGTAATGGCACTATTAAATAAATTTGGAGTCACGTATGTTTTTAAAGAATAAAGTAGGTCATTACTTTAAGGTTAAAAACGCACACCTTAGCATTCATTTATTACGAACCACAATTTTGATGAGTGGTGAAGTCATGTGTATTTTGTTATAATTCTTGATATGATCAAAATGGATGTTTATAGGGTATCAATCTAGTGTCCGAATGTTGGAATTATTAATTAAAACATGCATCAAGCAACAGTCACTCAAATAAAGAGTTCATAGTGATATTATCACTTCTAGATGTTTTACAGAGATTGTTGATGCAACTGGCACCAGTAGTTTGATAGACTAGCTACCCATCAAGTCTTAACACTAAGAATATATCTTGTGTGTTAATCACCATGTAGAGTGAAACGGGAGACCTAAAAGGAAAAACCAACATAAGGGCAAAATGGTAATTTTATCCTTTATTGTGTGGATGGCTATAATATGGTTCATAATGGAGCGATTGGACATCGTATTAATAAACTGAAGCACGGTTTCTCATAATTTTAACTAATTCAAGAGTTCAAACAATTGTCTTTATTAGAATGACACTTGGTTAATCAGTCGGAATTAATTCTAATGAGATTAAATTAATTTCGATATTGAAGCTTAAATTATTTAAGTCCAATTAGATTCCCCACTTGGCTTTTAGGAAGGTTATCAAGGAAAGTAAGAAAAGTAAACGGAGGTTATCGGAAAGAAAATGAGACTGTTTGGAGGGAAATGAATGAATTGGATTTGGGCCAATGAGACCAGAACAATTTAATTAAGAGTTAATTAAATTGGATCTTAAACCTATAGTTAAATGTTAGGCTTACACTAATTAATTGTTAATTATAAGCCCAAATCAATATTTAATATTGGTCTGGATTTTTATTTAATTAATTAGATTAATTTAATCAAAATAAATAAATAAATAAAAGAATGAAAGAAGTGGGCGTTAAGATAATGCTCATCATTAAACGTTTTTTGATGGCTTGTTTTAATATAGCATAAACATACAGCTCTTGGAATTCATGTTGAATGAAGGGTTATATTCTTTTGATTAAGAGAATGGATGGTGCGTTTTTTGCTGTATCTCTCCACTCTCATCTAATGAATGCGGTGATGTTCATTTTTTAATGGTTTTTATGCTTGTTTTAAAAGCATAAATGGACAAAACTTTCATTTAATGAAAATTGAATGAATGTGTGGCTTTTGGAAGCTCTCTCCCATCCATAAGTCCAAACTCCTCTAATTCATGAATAAATGAGAGCATGTAACGTACAGCTTTTTTAACATTCAAAGTGAATGAATGTGGGTTTGTTCATTAATCTTCACTCACTCCCAAAAATCCTTACAGGTGTTGGAATTATATGTAGACAATTAATTTGGCTTGGATGCTAATTGAATGATGGATGGTATGGCTCTCCTCTAGCTCTCAATATCATCGGTTATAGCTAAAAAAAAAGAGAGGGTCTCATTTTGGTTTTTTTTAACTAGCCAAATATTGAAAAAGAGAATGTCTCAATTTTTGGTTCTTTCAACTAGCCGAATATAACAAAATTTTGCTATTCATTTTTCTTCTGCTTTCCCACCTAAGGATATTGATAATCAAGTTGTCCAAGGAGAACAAGTGGTATATCGGATTGGTTAAGGACACAGCAGCGAGGAGTAAAAGCTGTAGCAAAGAGTCAGAAAAAATTTCGATCTTGTTCTTATTTATTTATTTTCCTATACCATATCATGTACGGATTAAAAGCATGTTGATTTGGTGATTATACTTTCTACCATTTTGCCAAAACAAGCATGTTTTTGTTTTCGATCTAACAAAGAGGGTATGGAGTTGAGCCATCGATCCTAAACAAAGGCTCGTCTTAGGAGGTAAACCAAGGGAAGTAAATTTCTTTTGTATAAATTTTTGCATTTGTTTCTTATATGCATGTGGAGTTTTGAATTTATTTTTTCTTGTTTTAAGTTTTTAATTAAAATAAGATAGAATAAAACAAACAATTAAAATTTTTCTTGTTTTCTATTACTTCTAAGATTATATAGTTAAGAATAGAAAATAAATTGACTAGAGAATTTCATGGCAACTTAAGCATGTATTTTTATTTTTATGATTGGTCGATGTGTATTATCTTCAAAAGAGTAATGACTAGTAGTAGACAGATGAGATTTTGAGCCTTAATAAATTGACACATACATATCAATCTCATTGTCCTTTGATAATATATGACCTTCATGATATGTACATCTTTATTTTGCTTTGATTTTCTATTCGAGACAACACTTTTTGTCACATACATTAACATGAAACTAAATAGCCTACCCATTATATGATTTTCCTTTTGATAAGCCCCTTTGAGCATTATACTTTTATTTATGTACTAATCACATTACTTGCTTTCAAACTTAACCAAATCTCCTACCTAAGCCATGAAGTTAGTGGAGCATTTGTGATTGTTGAGTTTATGGATGTACAAATTTTAAGTGTGGGGGTATGAATATATGTGGGTTAGTTATAATGATTGGGATGTTTTCTTATGTCTTATCACTGAAATTCCCATGTTAACGTAGTTTCTTTCAATGTTTACAAAAATAAAAAGAAAGAAAGAAATGAGAAAAGATAAAGAAAAGAAAAAGAAAGGAAAAAGTTTTAAAAAAATTTTAAATAAATATATCAAGGAAGAAGTGCATATGTGATTTGGAAAGTTATTCATAATTAATGCATCCTCCTAAAGTTTTGTTGAATGGGTTATTTGAGTTGATTATTAGGTAGATGTTGTCTTTGAACGATCACTCCGTGAAGTTTCAATGCTTTTCCATCAATTGTACGAGTGATTCCTTTTGGTTGATTTTGCTTCATATGGTTTGTGGTATTAGAGCTTGAATTTGAGTTATGAAACATCATTTTTTACATTCATCATAGTTGATGTACACAATTGTGAGTGAATGTTGGTTTCTGCACTTGATGTTAAATTGAGAGTTGCTTTTGTTTCACTAGCTTTAGTGACTTTCATACTACTTAACCCAAATATATCTCACCTTACCTTTACCCATATCACATCCTTGAAAAGTCCTTTGATTCATGATTATACATGTGAACCTTAGCAGTGGAGAAATGAAATGATTTGAAAAGTTGTGAAATGTCATGATCATGAATTGTATTTAAGTGCACCCATGAATACATCATATTTAAACATGTTTCCCAAGTCTACCTCTAGATTGCTCAGTTTCTAAAGGTGATGAAAGTTGATTAATCATGAGTAGAAGCGTTGAATGTTGAATTCTTACTATAATTTTTGAAAGTGATTCTTCTTTACTTATAACTATATATTCTTGGAACATATGAGAAATGAGTCAATATTTTTATGTCTATCATTTTGAATATGATGTTTTGCCCAAGGATGGTCAAAAGCTAAGTGTGGGGGAAATTGATATGTGCTTAATTAATTATACATTTATTCTATAACGCTTAGTGATTAATGACATGAATATGCTTAAGACATTTACTTCAGTTCACATTTAGTTTTAGGCACATTTCGGAAGCAAAAGAGTTAAAATGAGTCGAAAGCATAATCTTTGAGTCGCCTTTTTGAGATTCAAACTCACTTGTCTCCATGGAACAAGAAGAATGATTAGAGAAAGAGGAGACAAGAAAACGCATGAAGATGACTTTTTGATCTTGCTTAATAAGGTAAAGTTTTTTAACATATAATTAAGCTTTACAACTAAGGCCCTTATAAGAAATGTCCCTGAAAATGTACTTAGAAAAGTGCTTTTCATATGCTAGGAAGTCATTGAACATGAAGGTGCATTTTCTACTACTTTTTGGTAAAAATTTTTGGATAATGATTAGGGTATGATCTAAGAATCTTCGTTTATAAAACATAGCTTTAGTTTTAGGGAATTCTTCTCTCCACTCTTCATTCACTAATGTCATGTCAATTTTTTTCTTATTAACCATCTTGGAATTTTGTTTTATTTATCCACGTAAAGAAATATCCCTCTAACTTCAAATTAGTGATTTCAATCTTCTCAGTTCACTCCTTGAAATCATTAGAAAAGTTCCTTAAACTTAAAAGCTCTAATGTGATTAGAGTGTTATCAGAGTCCTTTAATACTGTCCAAGGACCTTAGATTGAATAGTGAATACACTCAAGTTTCTTCCAAAAGTAAGTCCTCTAAAAAGAGAAGTTTGAATTATAAAAATAAGTGATATAGATTTCATTATTCTTATGGATAAACCTTGTTGAAAAATGCATTAACTGATTACTCAAGTCTAGTAAGTTAATAATGTACTTCCTTGAGTCTACAACAATGATGGTACAACCATAATGTTTTCCTAACATCTTTAATTTAACAATATTCTCTAGGTTTAATGTTGAGCAAGTTTTATCTAATGTAATACCCTCAATAATTTGCAAGTATACAGATCATAACTTGTAGTAATTAAGTCGTCGATCCTATGAGGAATTAGTTAAAGCTAAATGAACCCGAACTTTGTCCAATGCTATAAAAATGTGAATTAAATGAAAATAAAAATAACCAAAAAATTACACAATCATGTATGAGTTGAATGAAAATAAAATTCTGAAATTAATGCAATTAAATCACATAGAGCACTAAACCATTTAACAAATAAGATGGCACAATAAAATAATATAGATCAGTTATGAGAGTACAAGATTCATTATATCATCATTTTTCCACCTTAACCACTTTTGACTCAATCCGTATCGATCCTAGATTTTTGAAGGGTTTATTACACTCTCCCAACACCTAATCATTAACCCTAATTAATAATCCTTCATTGATTATGAAATTATAAGTTTGCAATCTCTTGATTAATAAAAACATCCTAACATTTTCAGCTAGTTCTTAAGCAATCTATTGGATAATCGGGTGCTCACATAAGATTTATTTTTGTATGATTATTGATTTGATATTTATAGAATTATTAGGTTGTTAACTCTCATTAACCTAACCTAACCATATTACTATCAATTCAATCTCTCGATTTATTATTGAAGTATGTGTAACCATAATTATCACAATGCCAAACATTTGATTGACATCTAAAGAAATCAATTCATAAAATGATTCAAGAATAAATAATAAAATGAAATTGGAACATCATCAACATTTTCAACGTCCTCAATCCTAATTGATACATCATGATGGAAGTAAATAATAAGATAAAGAAGAAAAGAATTTGAATGGACTGGGTTGGAGTGACCGGATTGCTGCAGTAGATGCTCCTCTTCTCTTCTCTCCTTCTCGATCTTCCTTTAGGATCTTTTTTAATTTGGAAAATAAAAGCTAGGTCTAATTTTAGTTGTTTTCATGTTCTTAGATAGTTCATGGGTCATTTATGATAAATTATAGGTTTTACCCATGTCTAATTGTCCAAAAAGACCTTCCAAATATCAAAACAGAAATGGATCCACATATTTAGCGAGCGCCTATCATGATCGTGACAGTGGTGTCACAATCATGAAATAGATAAATTGTTTTCTGTCATGATTTTGAAAAGGGTGTTAAAATCATAACCCAATATAGAGCTCTTATCTCACAATCGTAAAATTTTAGTTATGATTGTTATCCTAAGGAGAGATCTCCTGTCACGACCGTGACAATCATGTCACTATTATGATCTTAGCCTTTTGTCCAAGCTTTCTCCAACTTCCTTCAATCTTCATCCATCTAAATTCATTTACTAACAAACATATAAAAACACTTTAAGTGCATAAAAATTATAGTCTACATCTTGCATAATGAAGATAACACTCGAAAACATAAACACGCAATCACGTTAACATAATTCTAAGCCTAAATATGCAAAAATCTTCTAATCAACGACTATAAACAAACTAAAACACCTACCAAAACATAATGTAAACTACAACAATAAACATCCCCACACTTAAACTTTTTCTTATCCTCAAACAAAAATAAAACAAATACAAACTCAAACTTAAACTCAAACACACCAAACAATAACACATATATTAATGCATATGTAATAATGATACAATGGCATATATTTTTCATGAAATTAATTTAACCATAGATAACAATCAATTAAATTGTCTCAACATATTAACTTATGCAATCTATTGGTAAGCATTTTGGATTGAATACATATAATAATCAAGACCTCAACATCATATTCATTCACTTTAAGCGCTTGACATAAATTGATAATTATTAGTCAATCAAAATTGCAACTATGATCTAAGTAGCTTTTCATGAAAATTCCTACTATTTTCAAAGATCTTTTTGACTATTTAAACACCACCTTTTTAGTATTCTTTAACATTGACTTAGTATTTTGATGTGAAGGCAAGCATTTGTGATGAATGTCCCCCGGTTACCAACTATGTAATGTTTTAATAATTAGCTTAGTTGGAATGTCATTCTAGCCTTTTAACTGAAGGCGAAAATTTATGATTAATGTTCCCTAATTATTTAGTGATATCATATTCTCAACTGGCTCATAGCTTTATTCATAACCCGAAGGCTAGCATAATAGTTATTTATTAAAGGTATACACTTTTTCTCACATTTCATATAGCTTACCTCATTGCCTTTAGCCAATCGTCTTTATGAAAGGTTACTAATGATATTCAAACAAAGCTACTTAGAACATAAATTTCACAAGCTAATTTGTCTTTACAACTTAAAAGACTATGTTCAAAGATAAAATAATTTCATCAAGTTATAGTCATTGAAACATTCACACAATTCCTACTTATGGTACACACCATGTCAATCTAAGCAAAAACTAATAACATGACATGGAAAATTCACACTCATGATGAAAATAAAAATGTAAACCTCCCTAGACTCAGACAACACATTGTCCTCAATGTAAGGAGAACAAACAACACATAAAGGAAAGTAAAAAAATAAAAAGAAAAATAAAAAGAAAAAGAAAAAGAAAGGTTACAACATGAAATCGTTACAATGATTGAGGTGGTGATGGTGTCGAAGATGGTATCTAAATGCCTTGAGCAGTGAAGTATCTGTAGATTCTCTGTATGTCTAGTTGTTGTCGTTATTGTTCCTGTGTCATCTCCTTCAGCAGTTTGTTATTATTTCAAAATGCAATACCTTCTCCCATCCTGCTGGTTCTTCCTCCTTATACTCCTCACTGATTTAGTCTTCAACTTGTTACTGAGGTGGTGCTAAGCTAGAACTCTCTTTTCCTGTCCTTTGTTTCACATGTGATTTAGCACTGATATCTTAAAGTTCCATATGTTGGGACGTCAAGATCTTAGCTCTTGAAAAAAGACGATGACTAAGAAACTCAGGCATGAGAATAGTTAGTCCATCATAATTGACAACATAATAATCTGCAATGGTAGTAACCAAATAAGCCGTGCCAAGATTACAATTTCTCTTTTTAAGAGTGGCAACAATAGTGTTAAAAATGCACGTGGATGTGCAAAATTTAATTTCATTGTCCATACACCATAAAATAAATAATTCTTTCACCGAACATTTGTTGCATTCATTTTTATCAAAAACATTTGGCACATAAATTTATGAAACAACAAGTTTTTGTGACTACAAATAACATTGTTATGTGCATTATTGACATTAAAGTCATCCAAAGTAGTCAGTTGGGTCTGATACTGCTTGGTATGGAAATTATCATGTCGATCAACAATGATTGATTCCAAGAATCCACCAATTTCATACATAATCATATAGTTTAATTGGTATGGTTGACCTCACAACTGAAACCAAATTTCATTGGGGTTAATTCAATTTGACGAGAGGTGAAAATTTCATAGGTTAATTCCTTATAGACAATAAAGTTAAAATTCATGAACTTATCCCATTGAACTTTTATTCCTAAATTATTGTCTTTCAATCCAAGAGTATCTAAGATGTCAAAGTCCAAATACCTAGGCATACGTACGTATCTAGAATGAACATTTTGGGAAAAATACCTTGGTCTTCTAAATAAATCGAAAAAGGTGCTTTGAAGTTCATCGTTTGATTCCATAAATGGACCAAATGCACTTTTCGTTTGGGTTATGCACCTTTTACTGTCTACTTTATTCTTGGACCCATTTAGAATAAGTAAATTGTGGGTGAAGATATAAGAGAAAGAAAGAAACTTTAGGATGGGTGTAGAGAGAAGTTAGAGAATTTTATGAGATCTAAATCTATAAGGAGAATATAAAGAGATTGAATGTAAGAAAAAATAAGGGGAAGAGTGAATATAAGGGTTAGGGAGGAGAAAGGAGGGGTAAAATTGAAAAAGAACATGAAAATCCCTTATTTCTTACTCATGCCCAGTCGTTTGTCACAATTGTGACTATGAATGTCAAGATCATGATAGTGGGTATATAGACTGGGTCACGTTCATAACCAAAGAGTCACGATCATGATGGTGGGTATATAGACTAGGTCAAGATCGTAATAATCAGTACATTGGGTACACAACTAGGTCACAATCATGCCCAAAAAGTCGCGATCATGACAGTGGGTGTATAATATGGTCATAATCGTGACATTGGAATTTTTAATATCCTTATCCCATTTTTCATTTGTTCTTCATATAACCTCCGAATTTCCTTCCCTTACTTATATTATCATCAAGACCGTATTGTTGTCAATCCACACCATTCCAAACAATTGTTATAAAGATAGAAAAACTTAATTCTAGAATTCAAAACAAACCTAACAACTGAAATGTACTAACTAATTACCAAAAATACTAAGTTATAGACATTAGCTTGACCTTCATCATTGGAAGCATTTTTAATTATTCGAAAGGAAAAAATTACTTTCTTTTTATTGGAGAATGCTCCTCTGAGATTCAATTTGCAACAATGCCTGTTTACCTTGAAGATTTCCTTGTTTAAATTTCCTAATTCGACAGCTCCATATGTAAATAGTTGAGTTACCCTAAAAGGTCAACTCCATCTTGGTTTAAGCTTTCCCAAAAATAGCTTCAATGAAGAATTGAACAATAAGATCACATCTTCCACCTTAAACTCCTTCTTCTTGAGATGAGAATCATACCATCACTTCACCTTCTCCTTATAGAGTTTGGCATTCTCATACATGTATAAGAGAAACTCCTCAAGTTCATCTAATTGGAAAAGTCCTCTTTCAATAAAAATTTATAGCTTTCATTGCCCAATATGCTCGATGCTTCAGTTCCACAGTCAAATGATAAGTTTTACCATATATGAGCCTAAACGGAGTCATTCTGATTGAAGTTTTAAAAGTGGTTGGATAAGCCCATATCGCATCATCCAACTTCAATGATCAATCCTTGCTTAAATCTTTCACCGTTTACTCTAAAATGTGTTTTAGCTCCCATCTCACAATTTCCACTTGTCTATTCATTTTTAGTGATAAGGAGTGGCAACGCAATGATGGACTCCATATATATTTATTAGTAAAGTATGCTCATCCATCATTTATAATTGCCCTTGGCACTCCAAATCTGTAAATAAGAGTTTAATGAATTTTCGAACAACTTTTTTATCAGTTGTTAGAGTTGTAACAACTTTAGCCCATATTGATATGAAGGCCACTCCTACCAAAATGTATGTGTTTCATATGGAGGATGGGAAAGGACTCATGAATTCAAGGGCCCCATGCATAAAAGACTTTGACTTCTAAGATGTTGGATAAGGGCATCTCATCTCCTTTTAAGATGTTGCCCACTCTTTGTCATCTATCACACTAGGCCATGAATACCTGAGTATCTTTAAATATATGTGGCCAATAGAATCCACATTCAAGTACTTGAGTCGTCGTCTTCTTTGTCCTATAAGAGCTTCATTACATTGCGTCAATATGTCTAATATATCCTCTGCTGAAACACTCCTTACTATGATTCCATTAGCACGTGTCTAATATAGGATCGAATCATCCCATAAGTAACATGTACACTCATACAAGAATAACTTCCTTTATGGATACGATAATACGGAAGGGAGCTTACCTGTTGGATCTTGTTTTCGGAGCCTGGCGATCGCATTCAAATACCAATATTTTTACATGACCACTTGCGTTCAAACTAAACTCTTTTTGGTCTCATCTCCATTCAAGCCTAAATATATCCAAGGACAACACTGGTGAGTCCACAATTTACCTATAAATATGCTTCGGGTCAATTCAATTATCATAACCTCTTAAATTCTTCTTTTGTGTTTGGCCTACCGTCTTTGTTTTATCGTCTGCCTTTGACTTTTATCATCTGGTTTTGACTCCTCTTATCGTCTGTATTTCATTTTTGTCTGCCTTTTTGATGTGTCATCACAGACGATTCCTTATGTCTGTGTTATGACGTGTCATCTATGTTCCCTTGCGTCTATATTTCATGCGTATGTGTACCTCCTTTGCGTCTGTGTGTGATGTCAGCACAGACGATTCCTTTCATTTGTATTCTTCCCTTGCGCTTGTGTGTGACATCATCACAGGCAATTCCTTTCGTTTGTGTGTGACGTCATCACAGACGATTCCTTTCATCTGTGTTCTTCCTTTGCGTCTGTGTGAGGTCATCACAGATGATACTCTTACTTTATATTTTTCCTTCGCGATCAGAACACATTAATAGACTATCCTAGTACAACAACCTTGGCGATTTCAACAGAGGAGACATGCATATATACATTTCATTATCCCAATCTTTAAAATAGTAGAATCATACATAAGAAGGAATTCAATGTCACTTTCTCATTTTTAACCACAGTCAGAGTTGTTACAAATCAATATACACATCAGTCTTAAAACAAAATACAAAAGATGCTCAATGTTGATATGTTAAATAAAATGTTAAAAATCACTGACTTAGTACAACAGACTCTAACTATTGTAGAGTTTTCGATGCCTTTCAAGGATGACTCATTTTCTCGATTTACACCTGAAGAGTGGAGGGTAATTGGGGTGAGCTTCAAAGATCAGTGGCTAACATATTTATAGTCATTAGTAATTAGCACAAATTCAAGCAGATATATGTATAGGTACTAAGCAATTCAAATATGCTCAAGTAAGCAGATTAATGCAGAACACATAACATTCAAGTGCATCATACTTGACAATTTACAGATGCAATGCACAATGGCTCGAGGATCCCATGGAAACAGAATGGGGAAACCGAAGTTTATACCATTAACAAAATGAGTCCTTTTTCGGAGCTAATATGCCACAAGCAGGCATCCAGGAGAAAGCTTTTGTCAACGTGCATACAGAATGGTTCCACACTCGCCCAAATAAAGCACATATTCATTTAATCGTATGTTCTGATTTTGTGCTTATTTATCTTTCATTCAACAAAATGCCATGAAATATTTCAGTGGCATAACAGAATCAAAATATATTTTCAATCATCACACATTTCAGTAAATTGAACATGCATACACACATATATAGGCCAAAATTTTCCCAATCACACGGTAATTATAAATACATCACCCACCTAATTTGCTTGACAACCCAAGTTCGGTGTTGTCTTTCCTCTTCCCCTTGGATAGGGCTTGCTTGGTTTCCTATAACAAAACCAAGTTCTTATTCAATAGGAATTCAAATTTGAGACCCATAGAACCAAAAGCATGAAATTGACCCTAGAAAACATAAATCTACATATTTCCTAAGCTCTTTGAACTAAAAGCCCTTCAAAACTCCAGTAGATCTAAAGCTTGACTTACCTTGAATCTTCACCAACTAATGAGATTCTTAGCTCTAAAGAAAGCTCTTCCTTTCCTCTTTCTTTTTCCCTTCTTGCACAACTTCAAAATCACTCTTTAAAACTAAGAAAAATCAAACCCTTGCTTAGCTTCCTTTCTTTCCTTTCTTTTCTCTCCAATGACACTCTCTCCCTCTTCTATCTTCTAATTTTTCGTTTATCTCACTTCACTCTCTTCAATTCATTTTTTCCGTCTTCCACTTCATAAGACAACATTTTCCTTTCCCCCTTTACCCTTAATAAATGCTAAAGTCCACTTTATCCTTCCTCATAAACTTAAGTTCTTTTAACCTCAAGTCATCTTCCAAAAATATCCTTATGCATCTTACAACATCAACACTTTAATTCCATCAATCCATGAATTAAATCCTCCTAAACTTGACATAATAATTAACTCCAATTAAAAGATTTATCTAACAATACCAAAAAATTGATTCAAATCATGCTTACTAAAATAAAAAATTTTCGGGGCCTAACATTTCTCCCCCTCTTAAAAGAATTTCGTCCTCGAAATTATTACCTGAGTCATTGAATAGGTGTTGATACTTCTCCTTCATTACTTCTAAAGGCTTCCGTGTTGCCTCCTCCATCGAATGGTTCCTCCACACAACTTTGACCAACTTCACCACCTTATTTCTCAAAACTTTTTACTTCGAATCTAAGATCCCCACTGGTTGATCCTCATAGGTCAAATCTTCCCTCAATTGAACCTCTAAAGATTGAACTATGTTTGAAGGGTCGGATCGATACCTTCTCAATATTGATACATGAAAGACATTGTAAATCTTAGACAACTCCGTTGGCAAAGCCAATTTATAAGCTAAAGGCCCAATCCTCTCAATGATCTTATAAGGGCCTATGTATCTCAGACTTAACTTGCCCTTCTTACCAAATCTCAAAACCCCTTTCCCTGGAAAAGATCTAAGAAACACTTTTTCTCCAACTTCAAATTCCATCTCATTTCTATGTGCATTTGCATAGCTCTTCATTCTGTCCTGAGCTGATTTAATCCTCTGTTTCACCAATTTAATCTTATCAACTGTCACCTGTACTAACTCAGGTCCTACAATTCTCCTTTCACCTTCTTCATCCCAACAAATAGGAGTCCTACACCTCCTACCATACAAAGCTTGATAAGGTGCCATTTGAATTCCTGAATGATAGGAATTATTGTAAGCAAACTCAATTAAAGCAGATGATCATCCCATGAGCCTTTAAAACCAATAACACAAGCTCTCAACATTGCGTTCAGAGTCCGTATTGTCCTCTCCGATTGTCCATCATTCTGTGGATGAAAGGCTTTACTAAAGTGCAACTTAGTTCCCAAAGCCTCCTGTAAGCTCTCCCAAAATCTGGAGGTGAACCTGGGATCTCTATCAGAAACTATTGAACTCGGAATCCTGTAAAGCCTGATTATCTCATCCACATTTTTGTTAGCCAAAACATTCAAAGAATCTGTTTGCTTAATTGGCAGGAAATGTGCTGATTTAGTTAATCTATCCACAAGCACTCATATTGCATCATGTTTCCTACTAGTTCTCGATAATCCCATCAAGAAATCCATTGTAATCTTCTCCCACTTCCATTTCGGAATAGATAAGGGCTAAAGCTTGCAGGAAGGTTCCTGGTGTATAGCCTTAACTTGCTAACACACTAAATTACTCCACAATATCCTTCTTCATTCCTCTCCACTAGAAATGCTCCTTCAAATCTTTATACATTCTTGTACTCCCCGGGTGCATTGCATAGGGAGCATTGTGTTCCTCATCAAGAATTTCATCTTTCAGTTCTTGCCTGTTAGGAATACATAGTCGGTTCCCTACCAACATCAATCCATTTTCCCTTACTTCTACTTCAGAAAGTTTACCACTTTTTAATCTCTTCTTTGAGCTTGCTCAAGTACTCATCCTATTCCTGTAATTCCCTAATCTTCTCATTCAATATTGGCCTCACTCTAAAATTAGTTAACACATAATCAGGCTCAACTTGCCTCAAAGTCACCTTAAGCTTGGCTAATTCCTCCAACAATGGAAGGTACACGGTCTCCACATGTGCCATAGTCGATTTTCTACTTAATGCATCCACTATTACATTAGCCTTTCCTGGATGGTAGTCTATCATGAGGTCATAATCTTTCAATAACTCCATCCATCTTCTCAAGTTCAACTCCTTCTGACTCATCAAATACTTGAGGGGATCTGTAAATACCCTAATAGTAACTCCATACAAATAATGTCTCTATATTTTCAATACAAAAATTATGGCAGCCAACTCTAAGTCATGTGTAGGATAATTCATCTCATAGGGATTTAATTGCCTAGAAGCATAGGCAATCACCTTATCTTCTTACATCAATACACAACCTAATCCCTTTCTTAAGGCATCACTATACACTATATACCCATCATTACTTGAAAACAAAGTCAAAATCGGTGCACTCGTTAATCTATACTTAAGCTCCTCAAAACCCTTCTGGTATTCATCTGTCCACACAAACTTCTGGCTCTTCCTTGTCAATTTGGAAAGTGGAGCAGCTATCATGGAAAAGCCCTCCACAAACCTTCTATAATACCCAGCTAAACCCAAGAAACTTCTCACTTCTGCCATATTCTTAGGTACTTCCCATTTCACAACCACTCCTATCTTTCTCGGATCCACATGCACTCCCTGCTCTGAAATTATATGTCCAAGGAATGCTACTTTCCTTAAACAAAATTGACATTTATCGAATTTAGCATATAACTCATTTTTCCTCAATGTCTCCAAGGTAATCCTCAAATGCTCCTCATGCTCTTTATTAATGTTGGAATAAACCAATATATCATCAATAAGGCTTATGATAAATTGGTCTAAGAATGATCTAAAGACTCTATTCATTAAGTCTATAAAAGCCGTAGGTGCATTCGTCAATCCAAAGAGCATAACTAAAAATTCAAAATGCCCATACCGTGTCCTGAAAGCCGTCTTTGGCACATCAATCTCCCTTATCCTCAACTGGTGATAACCTCATCTCAAATCTATCTTGCAGAAAACCTTTGCCCCTTGTAATTGATCAAATAAATCATCTATGCGAGGAAGCAAATATTTGTTCCTTATGGTGACATGATTGAGCTTCCTGTAATCCACACACATCCTCAATGATCCATCCTTCTTCTTCACAAGAATAACCGGAGATCCATAAGGCGAAGAGCTCGGCCTAATGTAACCTTTCTCTAACAACTCTTCCAATTGCTCCTTAAGCTCCTTCAATTCTGCCGGAGCCATTTTGTAAGGCGAAATCAATATTGGTTTTGTGCCTGGAAGAAGCTCAATGGGAAACTCAATTTTCCTAGGTGGTGGTAATCCTGGTAATT
>JANZXR010331625.1:0-27367 GCA_027575705.1 Erythroxylum echinodendron | reverse complement strand
AATTTATTTTATTTTTATTTAATGTATAATTATTATTAGTAATAAAATATTTATTTTATTTTAAAAATAAAAAATAAAAAAATAATAAAAGTTAAAAAAACAGCAAATTAAAAAAATTGAAAAAAGAGGCGGGAGAAGAGACGCAAGGGTAATTTTTTTTTATTTTTTAATTTAAAATTTAAAAAATTTTCAACTTAGTCCCTATACTTTTTAAAATTTCCGATACCACCCGGTATTTGACCGGTATTGGCCGGTACCGACCAGTATTTGAACCTGGTACCTAAATTCAAATTCCAGTACCGTTTTCTGACCAGTACGATACGTACCATCCGGTACCGGCCGGTACAGTACGGAATCCAAAACATTGGTTCAATATCGAGTTACTTTTAGCATTATAGAGTATTCAAGTAAGGGGAATAAGTCCAAATCATCAACCATGGCTTAGAAAAGATAAACTTTTACACTCAGCGAACACGAATGTAAGCATACAACAACATCAATATCTTTAATAGGTCGTGAAATACACAATCCACCAAGGCAAAACCTCTTACGATAATTAACAATAATTTAGAAATGCATCATTACCTTGATAGAATAAGATTATTTAACAGTTTAATTAAGAATTAAGAATTTCACCATACAACTCTAGCTTAACTGTTTCAAATAACAGTTCAACATTAATTTTTATTTAACAGTTAATATCATTAGGTTTCCGTATGAATCAACGCTTCCACCATTTTCTTAATTTTGGTAAGTTTTTAAAATGATTAATAAATTATTATGTAATTCAAATGATTCAATTAATTATAATAAATTTGTCATTTTAAATTTAATATAATAAATATTTAATAACCTTTTTAAAGGTAAGACATAAATGTAAAAAAAATAAACTAAAGTTGAGTTTACAAGTAGGAAAAGCACGCAAATGAAACATGAAAATAGAAACCCTTATCCTATAAATTTTATTCACATATTGTTGTTATGTCTTCTTCATTTACTATTTGATGAATTAAGATTCAGGCTTTTAACCCGTTCATATAATATATGATTTTATAGTTTAAATCAATTTAAGATTTTATTTTGATCAAAAGTTAATATAAATATTAGGTTAATTATTATTAAATTGTTCAACTAAATAACAAAATAAAGATCTCATACACTAATGCATTCTTTGTTAATATATCTTTCAGAAGACGTGATCAGTGATGTCTAAGAGAGACCATCAAACCGTGCCGCTTGCAGTGTTGTTAAAGCGAGAGTTGTATGTGAATCAACGCTTCCATACAACTCTAGCTTAACATCTAGATAAGCTAATCAACATCTAGATAGATTAACATCTTGATTCTTTTTTCTTTGTTATTTGAAACAATTCAAAACTATTGCAAGAAGTCTCACTATGCATAATAAAAGGTTATATACTTGAGTTATACTTGTGTCTGGTACAATATCATGTCATAAGCCTAAGAAAGAATCTTTTTGCAAGTAGCAGACAAAACCTTGAATAATTGTGAAAAAAAAGTGACAATACCACTGCATCACCATCAGTGTATAGCCGTGCAACCTCCCCTCCACTGGAAGTAACAGGCGCCTCCCTAAATACGACATAAAAGACAAAACCTTGATGAAAAGTTAAAAACTGAATTGTTCATACCATCGGTGGTGACTTAGAAACTTATCATATTTGACTTACTCCTCTACATTACAGTCAAGTCTATGATCTGCTGACAAGTAATATATATCACCTTCAGCAAATTCGAGAATGCACTGGGAATCACCAACAGATGCAATTGCTACCACCCATCCTTCTATTATCGCAAAGGTCACAGTTGTTCCTGATAGTTGCGCTGGAAAGGAAAAAAACAAAAAGTATATTTACTGAGTTGAAAGAGCATTTATAATCATCAATTTACAAATAGGAATGTGAAATTTAATGTCAAAGTTTTATCTCCCTATTTACTGCCAAACACCTTAAAATGAGGATGACTTTATCTAAAAAAAAGTCATATGCAATTGCCTGAAACATGCTCTAACCTTTTGGTTGAAAGTCTATCTGTTTTCACAAACCCAGCAACCAACGCCCTTGGAAATGCTGCAAACCATTCATCTCTGTTCAGGTAAGGAGAAATGGCAGCTGTCACGTTATTTAAGAGGTTCTCTTTAGTGTATATTGCAACTGCAGATCCATTATGCCCATCAAACAACTGAAAAACATTACCAGCCATCAGACTTAAGGGAAAAACCATAAAGATTGATGACTTATTCACTAGAATAAGAAAATTAAAAAAATTACAATTTACAATTGCAGAAAAAGGGTGTGACTTACGATGCTAAAGCTAAATTCACTTTGTTGACTCCACAGAGACCAACAATCATAGTGTTGTAAACTTTTCTCCCGATGGTTCTCCTTCTATGGCGCAAAGTATCAAAGAAATTTAGAGCATCAGAAATCCTTTCGCTCTTTAAATAACACTTTAACATGAGAATGTCGAAACTTAAGTGTGCAACCATTTGAACCAAAAACTGAATCCAAAATCAAATCAAAGATGTATTTTCGTTCCTTATTCAACTTTAAGTGTAACAATAAATCTTCTGGATCAATGTGTATATTTTTCTCACTCTGTATTTCTCTAGTGAGATGCTCACGATGAGGCCACATAATGAGTTCGATTGGCATATACGAAAATCGTGACTCTTGCTCTAATCTCAACACCAAAATTAAACGCAATAACAAATAAATAAAACTCAGAGATCTAACCTTCACAGATCAACAGTCTTTTTAAATTTCTCTTTATCAAGAAATTGAAGTATCAAGAACACGAGCTCTATGCTAAGTGAAGCCATGTTCCAATTTTTCAAAAAACCATCATTTGCAGATTAAAGATATTCAACTAACAACATTGACCTAAAATCTCAGTTCACTTCTAAAGGTCACGTAAACAAAGGAGAAAAAGCTGCTAATATGCAGGAAATTGTTAGTAAATGTTCTTCTTGACATATCTGCATCATTCCCCTCTAATAAATGATCTTTTTGACATTGCAACGAAAATTACTGCAATAAAAGTAATTGTTGCAGACACAGTTAACAAGTTGCTTTAACTTCTCAAAATAAGACATCACTCGTAATCAACCTTATCTTGTCAAATAACTTGCAGAGTAGAAAAGAAGATTGGAAAGAGCATCGAAAAAATTCCTGTCGAACAAAAGATACACAAACAAACATAAAGCAAGCATATCACTGGAACAAAAAGTCTCAGAAGATTTTGGAATTTTGAAAAATAAGCACAAAATTAAACAGTGAAAAAATCAACAATAGAGACGTAAAAGCGTTGGCTATTACACGCTGTAGAAATACAACCTTAAGAAGAACACCATTTCAAAAATGATGAAGGTCTGGCATTTGCAAGCAAAGTGAAATGCAAAAGACTACCGTTTAAGAGGGCATTGTGGTAGGTTGTCTTTCAATCATAAACTATTTATGTTATTTGGAGCTAATAGCAGAACGGAGATGAGACAAACAGTACAAAATCTAAAAGATGAATGGTGGTTAACATAAACTCTGCACAATTGTAACATAAAAAACATAAGATACTTGAACAGCATCTTTTGAGAAGTAACGAACATGACAAGAGACAACAAAGGTGGTGCTCGAATATGAGGAAAACTTAGAAATGAGTTTTTTAACTTACTCTTTTGTAATGAATCAAGTATTATTGAAGATTTAATGAATAAGACACAATGATAGAAGAATGTTAGTTTAGAATAGACTGTATAGGAAGGTATAATCAAGTTACGGTGAAGACTTTGTAGAGAGGGAAGAAGCAATTAATCTAATTGAATATAAAGAATGAAAATTTTAACATTGCACGAAAGAACTGTAAAGCCACTGTCATTTAATTTATAGTTCACGTTTGAAACGTTACACATCTAGCAATAAAATTGTGAGAATAGAACCGAAAAACTAACTTGTAACTTTTTTTACAACAAGGGCATTGATATTTTAGAATGCATTGTTGGGAAAGTGGTGTACTGCAATTATCTAAAATGCATCCAATGAAGTAATGTAAAATGACCATTATAAATTCAAAAGTGAATTTATAGAATAACAATGCATTGATGCCTTTGCAAAGTATAATTACTTGGTATTCATGACTGCAATATAATGCTTGCAAATGATAATAAATTTTAACAACCAATTAAATGAAAAGGCACAAAAGATATATAATCTGTTTAAGGTAGTAGTATAGGAAATACAATATTAATGACAACAAGATCATTTTAAAAGAAAAACAAGTAATAGTTTATATGGAAGTAGAACATCATGAAGAGTGCTTTACATAGTGATAGCATTAATTAATATTTAAAAAAGATTAAAAAAGTTTATGATAATTTAGCCTTTTTCTTGTGATCATTAAGAGGAACATCTGAGGTTGGCGTCAATTCTGGTTCAATTTCTTCAAATGTTTTGTCTAGACATTGTTTAAGCCTTGAAGAAGAAACAAGAATATCTTCTGAAAATAAAAAAACGTATATTCGCGAATGTTCAATAAATAAATAATAACAGTGAAAATTTTAATGAATTTAAATTTTTTAAAAATGGTAAATAATAAATAAAAGTATTCATGAATACAAAAATGAAAAAATATTTAGTAAATAATGATAGGTACCAGAAATAGTTGAAAGTGTCATTTTAGGATTGCTATTATCTTTTTTTCGCTTAAAGTTGAACTTTGTTCTAATTCAGCATCATCAATTTGGCGGTAATAGATAACAGTGAAACGTTGCCTCCCGTCCAATGGTTGGATTTGAACAGGCTTGATATGAAGGAGAAAGGTTTTCGTCTTCAATTCAGCATGGACCTTATTAAGAGGAAGTTCCATACTCTTTTTACCAAAGAGGAAAGTGTAGATTATTAGTCATATAATAAACATGGGATAAAAAAATAATGAAATATATTTTTATTTGTAATAAGTATAAAAATATGACCTGGTTGTAATATTGCATAGCTTCAACTGCACTGAAGCTCAACAGATTTTCGGCAAGTTCACCAAAAATGGATATTGTCAAAGTTCCTGTACTATTAGTCAAATCAATATCATACCGGCATCTACATTTAAGAAGGAAAGTAAATCAGAAAATATATAGTTGAATAAATAATGAATATTAGAAAGTTACCTTCAGAATTGATATGAATGATTTCAAATTTAGGATATGTTTTGAAGGAGACACAAAAAGCACTTGGTTTGTCATGAAATGTGGGACTTGTTTATTTCTTATTTATTTTTAAAAAGGTAAACAATTAAGAGGGAAAAAGGGAAGAAATGCCTAGGTTCAGCTGGATATTTCTCCTTGCAAGAATTGCATATAAATGTAACTCCATATGAAGCGGCGGTCGAACGAAAACATTTTTTGCAGCTCATATACCAATATTTTTGCTGAATGTGTTGAAAGGAAATACGAGCTTTAATCCATGCTGTCTAGAAAGATACAAATAGATGTTTGTTACAAATATTCAAATTAGATAGAAAATATGTGTGAAAAAATTTCATAGTAGAATATAAAATGTATGTACCTTGTCAGTGGACTTTAGGAAAATGATCTTTGAGATTTTCTGATTTGATCCAAAAGATAGATTAGGATCATATTTAAGGTAAGTCTGTTGGGTGACAAGGTTTTTTAGCTGCTTGTTGTTATGTTGTGCCCTGGGAAAATGGTAATTATAAGCGTAAGTATAAAAATATGTTAAAATGTGTATATAAGTTTGTTGTAAAGTAAAGATGGGAAATGCGAAAGCACCAATTTTTTAAATCTGCAGCTTCTTGCATTGGTGGATCAATAAGAATTGCATAATCAAAGCATGTGGATGATGCAACACTTGAAAATTTAAAAATGTAAGCCTAAAATGAATATACGAGAATAAATATAAGGAATATAATAGTATAATGAAAATGGAAATAGAATTATCATTATAAAAGTGAGCTTTTAGCCTATAACATACAAGTATTGGATAAGTATGTAAGGTCTGTGTCCTTCATTTGTGACAAAAGCATCCTAGATTGACAGTATGATGGTTTGTTGCCTTATATAAAAATGACAAATGGTTAGAAGAATCAAATGTTATCAGAGTTCATTAGTTGTAGAGAATATAACTTACTGTTTGTTAGCAAGGATAAGTTTTTGGACAGTCAAAATTTTGTCACCTTTGTTAATGCACCTTACATCCAAAACTTGAATAACGACAGCCAAGATATCTATCATACAATAAGGATAAGTACAACGAAATGTAATGGAAGAAAAAAAAGTTCGTTAGAGAAATAGATATAAGATCTAGCCTACTGATTTTTCCTTGCTATTGATATAGTTGATGAGCTCTGTAAAGGATTTATAGGTGAATTTGCTTGGTTAGATGTTGTCATCATTAGTTATTGGTTCAACAATAGTGCGACTTGTAATGATCCATTGAATATTCAAGTCTTCAAGTTGGAATTGAGGTGGAATTGGCTTGACAATGGCATTAGAAATGATATAACTTTTATAAGGCTGCAAAATGGGGCTCATGGTTTGGATATCATTATTAAATATGATAGCTTCGACGCGTGATCCCTGTTGGAAAAAAAAAATCCAAAAAAAGAGCTAAATAATTATTGTGATAGAGAACAGTAACAAATTCAAATTTTGATACATTAATTTAAACTAAAAATCGTAATGAAATTTTATAGAAAAAAGGAGATAGAAACAAAAAACAAAGTTTGATTATTTCATGAATTTAGTAGTTTGAATAAAGAAATTGCAATTGTTGTACCTCTGAATCAAAAAAGATAAATTTTTGTCTCCTGGATGACTTGTTAGGTGATGTAGCAATTTGTTGTTTTTCTTGGACAATTATTTTGCATGACCACCCTTTAGCACTAGGTAAAATATCTTTGATGAATAAACGTCTCTCCATCCTACAAAAACAAAATGGTTAAGAAAATATTGACATTCTAAATAATTTATTGTAGATAAAATGAAACTAAATAAACTCGAACAGAACAATGAATGTACCTTTTGCTTATTTTGCATGTTACAATTTAGACAATTGGAAAATTTCACGGAATACAATATTCCTTGTTTTGTGATGAATTTCTAATAATTACTTGACAACAAAGGAAGATAGATGTCAGAAACAGGGAGAGGTGGGAGCTAAAAATAACAAAGGGCATGAGCCTACCATAATCTTGTTACCCTAATCGAGCACCTATCCCTTGCTGGTTTAACACACAGTGTATTACATTGAAGTTTTGAGGTTATAATATGCAAACACAATAGTAAGAAAGTGAACAGTCAATGGAAAAGAACCTTTTCAGAAGCAAGTTGATAAATAAACCCCAATATATAAATGTCAACTTACATAGCGTAACTTACAAGTAATGTAAATTCTTAAGTAATCCAAGCTGGGGAACAAGCTGACCGGATAAGGCATCATTTTTAAGATCATTGAAAAAAGAAGAAATTCATATGAGCTGCGCATGTGATTTCATAAGTTGAAGACTAATCATTATAATCATGCTACACTTTTCCACTTAAGAAACATAAACGAGAAAGAACTTACACTCTTATAATACTATTATCATTGTTACATGTGACATGAAACCATATGCATGGGTTGACAACAGTAAGATCCCAACTCTACAGGACATTATTTGGATCATTCAAATCAGTCCTCAGGCTATGCAAAGCATCACCTATAACAATGAACAGAACATTAACAAAATGTGTGAATGGCAAGTTCACATTAATATAGTAGAAATGACTTGAAAGAGAAATAAAAGAGTAATAAACAATTCATAGAAGCATCATTTGATGTCACATAGTATGATAGTTTTTTAAGATGAAGATAGCCAGATAAGAAACAGTGGTATCAAGCATTGGATAAAACTTAGAATATCGCCCACTAATTTTTGCACATGAATCATAACGTATGCATTCGGAGCCCAAAGAATCCACATGTACAAAGCATATTAGCTGCATCACAACACATAGTTAGAATGAGAGAAAATAATCAAGAGATTGTTGACATTTCAACTGAAATTCCTATTTCAGAACCATAAATGGGAAACAATATCATTATTTATCTTGCTTCCATCAATAAAAAACCTTTCCATCAAACAAACAATTTCTCTACAGCTTCACGAATAAGAGGAATAGAAGTGCATAGCCGTTGAACAATTCCATAAATCCAAGATACCAATCTAACGCAAGACCAATTTTATAGAGTAACAAACACTTAGCTTTCAGCAACGCCAAATAATCACTGGAAAGAATAACAAAAATCCCACTTTTGCTAATTAACAGAAGAAAAGAAAAAACGAACATACAAACCAAGATCAAGCTCTTAACTTTGTAACCAAAGATAGCAGTAGAACACAAACCTTCCATGTTTCCCAACACTAGCCATAATGGTTGCAGCACCAAGATTAAACACACTATAAAAAAGGCAACAACTTTCCTCTTCATTGTCACCACAAACAAAATAAAAAAAAGAAGTGAAGTCAGGAAGACCCATAAACGTAATCAACTATCAAGAACCGAATACACGATCAAAGGCACAAAATTCGCCAGAATCAGCTGTAACCCACATCAAATCCACAAAAATCTTGCCACAAACATGACACAAACCCTATAAAAGGAAGAAACTTTTATCTGGGTTCCTCAAAAGCCACCATTCGACAATGTTTCTAGAGATGAGAGAGAAGGGAGACAAAGGGCAGAATTTCTAGACATGAGAGAGGAGGGAGACAAAAGGCAAAAATTTGGAGGATTGATAGAGAGTCGAGGATTGATAAACAGAGGATGATAGCTATTGATGAAGTGGACGATTGGATTTTAATTCTTCGTCGTCAGCCATCTTCACGCTTAGTATATATAGTTAACAAATGTGCTGAAATTTAGGAATCTCAAAGACCGTCGAAAAAATTTAGCCCATGTCTTGTGGCCTGCGAGTGGGCCAAGATCGGCCGGCCAGTGGTCAGGCCCTTGAATTGACCCGAACGTTTAATATATTTTAAATTTTTAAGAGAATTTTAAAAAATTCTAGTTATATTTTTTAAAAATTCATAAATTATAAACTATAAATTATAACATAATCATTTACAGTAAATGTAAGATGAAATTACTCATAAATTATACAAAAATATTTACATAAAATAAAAGATATAAAATACGAATTAATTTATATTTATTAAAAATGTATAGCAATGATAATGTTATCATAATTATTCTCTGTAAACAATTCAATTTAAAATTTTTATTTTATTTTTATACTTACATAATAAATAAATTATTCATATATGTATTTATATTAAACTTAGAATGAATTAATCACTTTATTAATCCTAATGTATCAATTCCAAGATAATATATAAGCAATTCAGTTATAAAAACAAATAAGTACAGTATAATATATTGAAAATAGCTATTATTTTATTAAAACTAGAATACATTTTAATTTTTTATTTGTTTTTATAAATTATTTATTTTATTAAGTCAAAAATAGTTCTTTTGCTTTGCTTCTAAAATCATTATATTCTAATTAATCTAAATTTATATAATAATTTTTTCGCCTATCTAAATTTTAATATTAGAAGATTCACTTCTACCTAAGTCACTCTAATTAAAAGTTTGTTAAGAGTAATTCTTTAGATCCTTAATAAAAACCTTGGTATAAGATATAAGTATTACTTTAAATCCTTCTCGTCCTTAGAGTGTCATAAGCAAATCATATATTCATGTTTTATAAAATTAATAAAATTTTAACATTTTTTCTTTTTAATATATGTATTATGTCAAAACTTTAAATTATAACAACATATAATTAATTAATTATGATATAATAAAGTTATTGAGATGTATGTAATGATATGATTAATTAGGACATTTGATTCATTTAATTAGAAATTTATATGAAAAGTTAATAAGTTAATAGTTATAGTTAAAATTACGAATTACATTAATTACAAATTTTTAATTTACTTAAATAATTTATTAATTATTATAAGAGAGAATTGATAAAACCAAATTCATGTTTCATAAATAATGAAATTTTAACCTTTTTTTATTTTTAATATATCTATTATGTGACAATTTTAAATTATAACAAAATGTAATTAATTAATTATGATATAATAAAGTTATTGAGATGTATGTAATGATATGATTAATTAGGACATTTAATTCAATTATTTATAAATTTATATGAAAAGTTAATAAGTTAATAGTTATAGTTAAAATTATGAATTACATTAATTATAAATTTTTAATTTACTTAAATTATTAACTAATTATTATAAGATATAAGTGATAAAACCAAATTCATGTTTCATAAAATCAATAAAATTTTCACTTTTTTCTTTTTAATATATATATTATGTGACAAATTTAAATTATAACAACATATAATTAATTAATTATGATATAATAAAGTTATTGAGATGTAAGTAATGGCATGATTAATTAGGACATTTAATTCAATTAATTAGAAATTTATATGAAAAGTTAATAAGTTAATAGTTATAATTAAAATTATGAATAAATCCATGTTTCATAAAATTAATAAAATTTTCACCTGTTTTTCTTTTTAATATATGTATTATGTAACAACTTTAAATTATAACAACATATAATTAATTAATTATGATATAATAATGTTATTGAGATGTACGTAACGGTATGATTAATTAGGACATTTAATTCAATTAATTATAAATTTATATGAAAAGTTAATAGTTATAGTTAAAATTATGAATTACATTAATTACAAATTTTTAATTTACTTAAATTGTGTATTACTTATTATATGAGAGAATTAATAAAAACAAATTTATGTTTTATAAAATTTATAAAATCATTTTACAAAAAAAGAAGATACAATACAAGATTAATAGCTATATTGGAGAGTAGACTGGAGACTGAAAAAGCATCATCTGATTCTAATTGATTAATTATACTTGTTGGTAAGGTAGTTAACAGTTTGGCCCCAATTATCTGTATGTACAAACATTATATTTAGTGATATAATACTTAAAATAAAAACAATATTTAATAATGTAATATTATAAAAAAAGAAAATTAAAAATACCTCTATCTTCATATATTTGATCAAAATAACCATCCATTGGTCGATTACTTTCACCAATCCCTTTTGTATTAATACCTGTGGCTTTATGGGAAAAAAAACACAACATTAAGTAAGATAATATAAAGGTAAATAAAATAAATATAATAAAAAGAAAAGAATTTACCATCAATATCTTCATTATTTAGCTAACTTTGAGTATACGTAAGAGCTTCCACCGATAATGAAGTCGACCACGAAGAGGAGTAATGACCACCCACTAGTACTAAATGCAGACTCTAAAGTAACAATTGATGATGGAATAGCTAACAAGTCCCGTGGAATGGCTTGCATGATGGAACAATTATGTGCACACGTCTTCCACCATAATAATTTATCGAACGTCTCACCTTGAGTTTCAAGAACACACTCCTTAGAAATATATATATCGAACTCCATTGTATTAGAAGATATCCTAGCCCTTTTTCTTTCAAAAATTTGAACGAGAATTTGCCAATAATGGGTTACAAGAAAAGGTCGAACTTAAAACTGAACTCTGAGACTAAGTTGAACTGCCTGCATCCTTGTTGATGGTAAAACCTATCTACTTGTTTTATGCTTAAAACCGCAAGTGAACGGGTCTTGAATTGTAGTAAAAAGAGCAGATATTGATCCCACAGGGATTGATGCCTAGATACCACTAAATTTAGATGCAACTTTGTTTGAGAAACTAAATAATGAAATGCAAATAATCCAGAAAATTAAATTAAAATTAAAAGACCAATGAAAACAATGGACAATACCGAAATTGCATAAAATATGAATTCAAGAATCTAAATACTAGAGATTACTTTTTTTCCTATTTTATATCCCTCATATTTTATGGATTTAATTATGACTCACCCTAGATTTCTGGATGTACTAATTACCCTATCTTAAGGTGTAACTTTATCCCCAATCGAATTAACAGGAATCAACTGGACGATCTCGCAACCTATCCAATGACTCTAGCGATTTAATTAATTATCAAACTATCCTATGGGAGGTCAATTGCATAGTCGAGATCTCTCTTCTAACTATTCAATTAACTTGATGATTGCTAGTCCATAGGTCGCCAACTCTCGTTGTACAGTACTATATGAATTTCATCTCACTCACTCTCTTAATTTGTTGTAAGATGACAATTAAAAACAGCAATCAACAAAGACAATTGCATTCAATTCAATAAAATAAGAGTTCAACATAATAGTTCCAAAAGCAATCCTTAAAACAAAATCAGCCTAACATACTCTCCATAACATCATTAACATTCAAATAATCAATTTTTACAAAGAGTAGAAGAGATTAAAATGATAGAAAATTGAATAGAAAGACTCCTTCTCTTCTTTACCAAAATCTAGAATTTTGGTGTTGATGTGCTATTTTACCCAATCTTGATGATGATCCTTGTCTTCAATCCTTCTTCAATGCTCAAAACATGTGTTCTTCACTCAAGGATGGTGTTTCTATAGGTGGGTGTCGTATCCTTCGAAGATAGAGGCTTAATTCTCTTTTTATAGCCCAAAAACCTACATTTAATGAAGCCTCGTAGATTGCCTCGGATTATAATTCTCAGTTTTGTGGCAATTTGCACGACTCCCACGATCATGGGAATTTATCACAGACGAATCTCTCATTTTCTTTTGTAATTCCTATATGATGTTGGAATTTGTCAAAAATACCCTCCTCATTTCTTCTCCTTGTTAATATTTAGTTCACTTTCCAAGTTGCTCCTTCCTTCTTCCTACATAAAAATAGTCAATTCTTGCCCTCAATTAACATCAAACACACAAGAATAACAATGAAAATCAAACTTAACAAAAACATACAAAATGAATCATAAACTAGAATAATAATCATTAATTATGCTAGAAAACACATGTCAAACCAAACCAAACCAAACCAAACCAAACACACTCAAATTCCCACCTAAGCAAGGTATGGGGAGGGTAAGATGTACGCAGTCATGCCCGCATCTCCAATGGAGATACAGAGACTGTTTGCTGATAGACCGCCGGCTCAGGTAAGAGCAAAAACAGATGACAACAAACAAACCAACACAAACAAATACAGACATACACACACAAGCAACAAAAACAAACACAAGAAGAAACCCAAGAAACAAAAAACAAACAGATAAGACTAATACAAGTACATCACTGTATCTAGAAAACACATGTCAATCACCTATAAAAACATATGCTATTGCACACCTATCAACATCCCCACACTTGAATATTTGCTTGTCCTTAAACAAAATAAATACAACCAATCAATTCTACTACTTCATTTTCGCAAAAATCAAAGCATACAATCCCTCAAATTCAAGCCAACTCAAGCAGAATGAATTTTTCTCATAGTTTTCACTCACTTCTCACAAGTATTTATAGGTTAGTGTTTCGTTCAAACTTGTTATAGGAAGCTACACTATTATAGGCTTGCAAGTACACCAATTCTCCTTTACAATGATTGCATGCATAAATAGATCCAAAGAGCTTGTTTGACATTGTAATATGGTAAGAGTTAAGGTGGGTCAAAAGAAGGGAAAGAGAGTTAAGCACAAGCATAAGTAAAGTAAAAAAGAACGGATAAAATAGGATAATAAAACATAACTCCGAAACATCCAAACATAACTAATGTAGTACTCTACACTCATTTATGTTATTCAATTGTTCTTCCTGTTTCTTGTCCTTTCTTTTTCTTTTTCTTTTATTTTCAACACTTTTTTCATTTTTTTCATACCTGGAAGAACTATGAATACAAAAGCAGCTATATACATTGTAATCCATAGGCAGAAATATACTCAACTCAACTCAGAAATTTTTTAACACAATCCCAACTAATGTATTACTTACTACTTTACTAAGCTTGTGAAAGGGTAGGATAATGCGGTTTAAAGTTTTAAAATTTTGGGTATTTTCAGGAAACAAAAGGTTAAGGTTCTATGGGGATAGCAAGGGATAATCAATGGATAGGCCATTTAAGCCAAGGATTAACACAAAAAAGGCCTAAATTATCTCTATTAAGCATGCATCTAGTAGACTCAAACCAATTCAAAGCAAGTTCTGAAGGTAGTAACCTAAGGAAGTAACACTCAACAAAGAAATTACATGACTGTAGATGGAGTCATATGGCTTAAATGAAAACTCATTATGCATCTCTACACCACCTCATTATTCAAATGTCAATTTAAAATAAGCTTATGTAACCAACTACTTTTTATCACTCTATGTGGTTCACTTTCTACTTAAGTAGCCTAATCTGAGTTCAAGCATGCATTCAATCTAGTTCCAACTAATATGACAAAATTTTATGGCAATATTTATGAGAGTGATTCAAGTATGGTTCAATTAGTAATACAAAACATCATTGTTGACATAAAGCACATATAATATGCCTAAACATGCATCCTAATTAACAAAATGCAAATAGTGCAATTAATAAAGTCAGTGACACCTCCCTACACTTAAAGATCACATTGTCCTTAACATGATAAAACAACAACCAATAAGGAAAAATGACCTCAAATAAAACAAACAAAAACAATGATATGAAAATAAACAAAAGACACAAAACCACACAAAAGAAAATAAAATCAAAACAAATAGAAATGATAGGGAATCAAACAAAAGAAAATGACACAAATGGAAAGTTTAAGGTAAAAAGTGGCTTATAAAGATGATGGTGGCGATGGTGTAGGCGAAGGAGCTTCAAAGTTGTTCCGCCGACAGAAGTTGAAGAACCTTTTCTTCAAGTTGTATTGCTCCTTATGAACCTACTGCATTTGAGTGCCGAGCTCATCAAGTTAGGATGTCATCTGTTATTGGTTGGCGACCATTTGGTCGAAGATTTGTTGAAATCGATCGACCTCTACTAATTCACTTGGTTCTACTTCTACTGCTTCCTCCTTGGGTTCTAAAGCTACGAGGGATATGGAGGGTCGAGATGCAACTGTACTAGTGCCCCTCCATAATGCGCGTTTGAGGATTGCGAAGTTCTATAAAATGAACCTCCACAATTTCAGAGCGACTCAAATAGGCTATGTCAAACATATCATGGGGAGTAGTATGCAAATTCTTCATATTAACATTATAATACACACCCAAAGAAGAAACAATATGAGACATCCCAAAAGACGAACTCTTTTTATTAAACACACTCACTAGTGATCGAAAAATCCTATAAGGTATGTTAATTTTAATTTTTCGATCCATGCATCATAAAAGAAAATCTCTTTGGTTGAGCATTTGTTGCATTCTGTTTTATTAAGCTTAGTTAGATATATAAATTTATGCAACAGTAAATGTTCGACACTACAAATTAAAGAATTTGGTGCATTGCGTGAGCCAAAATGTTCTTCACCTATGAGAGTTTTCCAATAGTAATCAACATCAAAATCAACATGACCATCTAGTATTTTTACATTCGATAAATTGAAAATTTCACGCATGACGGGATAATCAAGTTTAAATATATTTTCAGCTAAGCTAAACTGAAACACATCCATTTTGGAGTTATACCGGACTGTTGTGAAAAACTCTAAGGTTATAGTGGCATAAATAGGTATATCACATCAAACAAACCTATTCCACCTATATTTGCAGCTAATTGCTCAAGTTGTCGCTCACTCCTATGTTCTCTAATCAAAATACCTAGAGTGACTATTTCTCTATTCCTAAAATCGCGAAATCTTATACCTTCTTCTTCCGAGTAAATCGAAAATGGGGCCCAATAGGTTGTTGCTAAGTTGAGCTTACCTTCGCTGGAAAGTTGAAGTTGGAGTTCGTTAACCAGTTTCATAGCCATCATCTTCCTTAGTGGTGCCATTGCAAAAAGAAAATCCGCAAAAAATGAGAGAGAGTGAAATTCATATTTAAGAAAGGGAGAGAAAAATCTTACCCAAATCCTTGTGTTTTTGAATGATTAATGCATGAAAAGATGAAAGGATTGTAAGGATAACGAAAGAGTTGAAGAAAATACCAAGAATCTAGAGGAAAATTGAAGAGTGTTAGAGAGTGAGAGGAGAGAATTTCATAAGTTAGAGAGAGAGGAGGTGAAAATTTGAAGATAGGGTGAGAGAAAAAAAGGAGAGGTTCAACTAATAACAAGAATCTAGAGGAAAATTGAAGAGTGTTAGAAAGTGAGAGGAAAGAATTTCATAGGTTAGAGAGAGAGGAGGTGAAAATTTGAAGATAGCGTAAGAGAAAAAAAAAGGGAGGGAAACTTAATTTCCCTCCGAATGGGATTCTCATGCTCTTGGGAACGAATTCCTCTCCAAAAACGAAACTTTAAGTTTCCTTCCGGATGGGATTCCCACGCTCATAGGAGCGTGAGATTCTTCTCCAGAAACTTTTTAGAGAGGATTCTCACGTTTGTGGGAATCACCACAATTCCCACGGATGTGGGATTTCTATCCAGAAACTTTTTTGAGAGATTTCCCACGCTCGTGAGATTCACTTCAATTTTCACGAATGTGGGAATTAGTGATCCTCACAATTTCAAACATTCTTCCACGCTTAAATGAATTCTCCATGATCCTAAATCCTACGAACACCTCAAGATAATATCATCAACAAGAAATTTCAAAAGAAAACAAGTTGAAATTCAAACAAAATGAACATGAACATCAATCAAACTCAATTAAAAAATGATCATAACTAAAGAAAGCAAAAAAACAAATAGGTAAACAAAACAATCAAAAGGAAATAGAATTTCATAAGTTGCCTCCCATGTAGTGCTTCTTTTAACGTCGGTAGCTCGACGCTCTTATTTTATTAGAAACTTATCCAGGATTAATTATAAGCAGGTTGCTTTCACCTTTATCGTTCAACATCCATTTTGTAGCATGTAAGTAAGCTATAAATTGCAAAAATGAACAGAAGGACAATATTTACAAAGTTGAGCAAACCAATTAATTTCATCAATGTCCTTTTCATTAACAAACTGTCAATAAAATAGGGAATAACAAAACTCCCTGAATTTTCCATCTAATCAAACAATTTTTTATATTCGAAGGTGAGTTGCTCTCTTTCTTCATTAATCACCTTCTTCTCCTCTGCTTCTTCCTCTTCATGAGCAAAGACTTTCATAACTTCTTCAAACTTGATGTCCGTTGTCATCTGTTCTTCGTCCGATTGTTTTTCAGAAGATTTGAACACGCCAATTGTCTTGAATGAGTTACTATGTTTTAGATTCTTAGATAAATCATTCATGTTAAATATCTCTTAATCATCATCAATCCAAAAGATATATATTTTCTTATGAACATCTACCCAAGCTTTTTCGATGTTCACCTTTGGTATATCAAGAATTGGTAAATAATAGGGAGGGTTAGCATTCTTTTCTTCAATATCTTTTTTCGTCTTTTGTTCTTTCAGAAAGTAAGGTTGTGCATGGTGTTCCACCAGTTCTTCTAGCTCTTCCTCATTCTTAAGTGTGATAGCCTTATATTGCTCTAGTTGATGTAATTCCATATTTCTCAGAGATTCTCCGATACTTCTCTTACAAAATTCATGGGAAAATTGTCTTACTAGAATCTCCAGGTTGTGAATAGAAGTAGCATGATTTTCAAGAATTTGATCGAATTTCTTTCCCAGTCTCTTCTAACTTTCCTCTTGGCTAGAAAACATCCTCTTCTGGTTCTCTTCCTGAGCTGCCAGTTTGGAACCAAACATCTCCATAAATTTGTCCAACTTACTCTCCATCGCTCCAATTCGATCTCGTTAAAATTCAAATAGGTCTTGATGTCCCATGTGAGTACTTATCTTGTTAGACCAATAAAAATCTGGGTGGTTCTACCATCCCGTAATATACATGTTCCAATAAGAATCGGTACTTCCTAACCATACTACGCTTCATTGTAATTTGCAAAAGTTCCTTGCTCCCTATAATAATTATCTTCCATAATAGTTCTTTTTATTTCTTCTCGGCATTTAGCTCTTTAGATTTCTCATTCCTCATTCTAAGATGTCTTGATGTGTCTCTACTTTACGCCCCAAAACTTCTTCTTTACTAATTTTTGTCAATCTTTGTGTACTCCTTGTGTTTATGCACTTGCAAATACATAAGGAAAAGTATCAAAAATTCTTAAATAAAAGTAATCTAAATTAAACACGATGCTCAACAATCAATCTCCAGTAACGACGCTAAAAACTTGTTGATGGTAAAACTTATCTACTTGTTTAACCCTCAAAAATAGCAAGTGAACGAGTCGTGACTTGTAGTAAAAAGAGCGAATATCGATCCCACAGGAATTAATGCCTAGATACCACTTAATTTAGACACAACTTTGTTTAAAAAAGAAAATTATGAAATGAAAATAATCTGAAAATTAAATTAAAATTAAAAGACTAATGTAAAGAATAGACAATAATGAAATTGCAGAAAATCTAAATTTAAGAATCTAAATACTAAAGATTACTTTTTTTTTTATTTTGTCTCCCTCCTATTTTATCGATTGAATTATGACTTATCCTAGATTTTCGAATGTACTAATTACCCTCTCTCAAGTTGTAACTATTTATCCCTAATCAAATTAACGGGAATTAATTGGAAGATCTCTCAACCTATCCAATGACTCTACCGATTCAATTAGTTATCAAACTATCCTGTGGATGATCAATAGTCGAGATCTCTCTTCTAACTATTTAATTAACATGATGATTGCTAGTCTATAGGTCGCCAAATTACATTGTCCAATCTTACATGAATTTCATCTCACTCACTCTCTCGATTTGTTGCAAGATGACAAGTAAAAACAACAATTAACAAAGACAATTGCTTTCAATTCAATAAAATAGGAGTTCAACATAATAGTTCCAAAAGCAATCCCTAAAATAAAATCAACCTAACATGGTCTCCATAACATCATCAACATTCAAATAATCCATTTTTACAAAGAATAGAAGAGATTACAATAACAGAAAATTGAATAGAAAGACTCCTTCTCTTCTTTGCCAAAATCGGGAATTTTGGTGTTGATGTGCTATTTTACCCAATCTTGATGATGATCCTTGTCTTCAATCCTTCCTCAATGCTCCAAACGTGTGCCCTTCACTCAAGAATGGCGTTTCTACAAGTGTGTGTTGTCTCCTTTGAAGATAGAGACTTAATTCTCTTTTTATAGTCCAAAAACTCTAAGTTTAATGAAGCCTCGCAGATTGCCTCAGATTGTAATTCCCGCATTCATGGAAATTTGCATGATTCTCAAGAGCGTGGGAATTTGTCACAGACACATATCTCATTTTCTTCTATAATTCCCATGTGACGTGGGAATTTGCATGATTCCCACAAATGTGAGAATTTGTCACAGATGCACTCCTCATTTCTTCTCCTCTTTAATCTTTAGTTCACCCTCCAAGTTACTCCTTACTTCTTCCTACATAAAAATAGTCAATTCTTGCCCTTAATTAACATCAAACACACAAGAACAATAATAAAAATTAAACTTAACGAAAACGTAAAAAATGAACCCTAAACTAGAATAATAATTGACAATTATGCTAGAAAACATATGTCAATTATTTATAAAAATACATCCTAATACACAACTATCAATCCCGATCATGAGTTTGTTGCATTTTGGCTTCATAATTATGAAATAATTGATACCATAATTGTTTCATGTTATGTAGACGCTCTTGAAATCACCACTGTACAATACATTATAAATATATTCAACCCCATCCATCTTGTATTTCGGGTCCAACACATATGATACTGCAACAGTATCTCCAACCTTAGACAATTAAGAATTAAACTTCTCCATCATCTGCTCCACCATCATCCGACTCACTTCATTGGATTCAAACATCCATGATCCCAAAACATGCTTTATGTTGGAAATAATGTTAAAGATATAGTATGAAGTTGGATATTTTGTTCCTGAAAATAATTCAGTCTAACTATTGAATAATTCTCACTTCATTCAAAGTGCTTTAGCCAAGTCCCATTGGTCCTTTGATGGTACGCAGGTATAATGAGAATCCTTTATAGCTAATCTAGTAAATAACTGAGCATACGAGATTGTCGACTCCAACATCTTAAAGGTTGAGTTCCATCTCATAGGACAATCCAAAACTGACTTCTTTATGCAGAGAATGCATAAAATCTATGCAACATCTTCAAAAGTTTAAACTCTTTTAGGAGTTGCACTCCAATATAAAATACTACTCCGAATACACTCTATTGCTTCCTTTATCGTCTCCAATTCAACCTTTACAATTAAGTTAAAAATATACGCAAAACAATGCATATGAAATAACTTACCTCTAACCAATAAGCTCCCAACTCGCATCTCACCCTTTAACTTCTCAATCATAGCATCATTTGTGCTACAATTATTGACTGCGATAGAGGAAACTTTATTATCGATGTTCACACTCATCAAAAAATCTTTCAACACATTTTTCAATTTTCCACTTGTATGCAGTGTCGACATATAAATGAATCTATCATAAAAAAATCATAATAATATAAATAATAAATTCATAAAATAATGAAATTAAGTAAATGATAATAATTTTAAAGAATATAAATTATCTCAAAATTCTATTGTATAACTTCCAATCATGATCAATATAATGTACTGTTATCGCCATGTAATCCTTTTGTTGGTTATCAGTTGTCCATATGTCTGTTATTATGGCAATTCGTCCTTGAACACTCGATAATGCTCTTAATGTTTCTCTCTTCTTCTCCTCATAAATTTTCAAAATATCACTTCTCAATGTATTCCGACTTGGAACCTTGAAATTCAGTTGGGGTGAATTAAGAAATATCCTGAATCTCTTGCTTTCAACCATAACCAATGCATATTTATCTCCGACAACCATATTAGCCATCAAAATTCTTTATCTATTATTGTCAAAAGTTGTTACTGTTATTTCATTCTTTCCTTTCATAAGGTTAAGGGTAAAAAACGATTGACCTCCTAGAACCATCTTCCTTTTAGTACATGATTCCGTATGTCTCTTTAAATGAGACGTTATAGCTTTCAAACTAGTTAAGTACAACGTATGACAATAATTGTATTTTGCTTTTTCAATTCTTTCGATCAATGTAGTCTTCTTAAAATGATTCTAAACATCACTTTTATGTTGACTAATTTGACTTCTAGATGAACTTCTATAGTCACTTGGTGTCGGAATAGAAGTTTCCACTTCTTCCTCCGGTACTGAATTAGAACTCTTAACTAAAGGAATACGTTTATCCATCTGACAAACCAACCATGAAACCACTGGATTTAAAATAAAATATAAGCTACATTAAGTACCAAATCTTATAAAAAGCTATCAAAATACAAGTAAAACAATCATTGATTCATAATTTCTTAGTTTGAAAGTAAGGAAATAAATAAATCTTACGTAGTCAATAAAATTGAATAACAAAATCTTAAAAATTTTTCAAATGAAGGATTGTAAATATATTAACACTTTTATGTAGCCTATAGTCAAGAATTTCAAGGTTGAGAATCACAACAAGAGCTTAATTAGATGTCTCATATACCTTACTGCTTCTAATCTTAATATTGCATAAGATGTAAACTTTTATTTCTCTAAGTTTATACATTTATGCATGTGAAAAACAGAAGCACATTTTTAAACATATAATCAGATGTAACAAGGAAACAATTGATTCTAGAGTTAAGCATGGAAATTATCAAAATTTTCAGTTAATAGGTTTTTTTACAACAATTGTGCAAGTTTGATTGAAGATATGAAAAGTACAATTTAGTGTTATTTCAATCTTTGGTTCATGTATAAATAACTTGTGTTTCAAAAAATAAGAAATCATATCTTAAAGTATTATAGAAGTTTTTTTTCCAATAACTACAACACCATTATGTAATATGAAAAATTATGGAGGGTTTGTGTTTGGTATAATAAGAATCAATATAGATTTTTGTTAATAATCAAGTAACTATATTAAAGTATGTTTAGAAAGAAGGAAAATTTTCCTTAAATATTTTGTACAACTTAGAAATAAGTAATGAACATTTTTACAAAAGCTAGGAATGTTCAAAATATGCTTTAGATGCCATTAGAGAAATAGTTACAACTCCCCAAATATTAAAGTAATTAAGTTGACTTAACATATATCAATTGTGTTCAAAATAAAACTTGAAAGAGTCAAGAAACGTGGCTGATAGTAAGACTATAGTTGAAAGCATAGTCTACAATAACACCTATTTTTTTTAGGAACAATTAAAGTATGTTTGCATTAGTTTATTCAATTATCTTTTGTTACTTTAGTTGTTAATTTATTATGATCCTTGATTTTGTGAATTTTTATTATGTTTTTCTTTATACATATAAATCAGTTAGATCAATGAAATATGTAAACTTGTTTTAGTCAAATACAACAATAGCAGATCATCATTATAACAAGTATATAAAATTATCACTTATCTGCTCCATGCAATATAATGATAGTAAACTCATTTGGTATGCATCAAGTGTTTTTACGACTCATTAGGGTTTTCTATACATGAGGATAGAAAAATAAGAAATATCAATCATTGATTCATAATGATGCTTAAGAGGAGGGTGATTCAATCTTAAATGTAGTTAAAATGCAATCATACAAATACGAATAATATAAAGAGATACAAAACCTCACTATTTTGTTCAACTGTTCACTTTCTTGCTTTGTTTTATTTTCTTCATCTAGATTTAATTCAAATTTTCTCAAATGTCAGGGCATTTAAAAGATCAAGCATGGCATAAGGATAGTATTTAATATGGAGGAGGCTGAAGGAAAACTAAGGGAATTGAAATATGATGATTGATGATTAAGAATAGAGCGTATGTGAAAACACCAACTGAGGATCTAGAAAATAAGGCACTCTGTTCATTTAGTTCTCATCTTAAAGAAAAAAAATCAGCAATTCATTCATAATCTCAACGGATATAGGAGAAGCTTACAAAATCTACCACAATAATCAGCAATTCATTCACAATGATTCGAATATAGTAGACATGCACAAATAAATCCAAAAACATCAATCCTCAATCCATTCAACTATCAAATGTGTTCCAAAACATCAATCCTCAATCTATTCAATAATCAGCAATTTATTCACAATGATTCCATGACAGTGGACACGCACAAATAAATCCATTAACATCAATCTTCAATATATTCAACAATCAGCAATTCATTCATAATGATTCCAAGACAGTAGACACGTATAAATAAATCTAGAAACATCAATCGTCAATACATTCAACTATCAAATGTATTCCAAAACATCAATCCTCAATCCATTCAACAATCAGCAATTCAACCAAAACATCAATCCTTAATCCATTCAACAATCAACAATTCATTCACAATGATTTCAAGACAGTAGACACGCACAAATAAATCCAGAAACATCAATAATCAATCCATTCAGCTATTAAATCCAGAAACATTAAGGTAGTAGACACACAAGTGAGCAATTATTCACATATTTGTATCAATCCAAAAACATCAATCCTCAATCCATTCAACTATAAGATGCCAAGAGAATCACCTTCGCTGAAAAACACAAGAAATGTGAGTCTCTGATGTTGCGAGTTGCGACGAAGAAGCAGAATAGCAATGTTACTGACTTGCGATGATGCGATGGAGGGAGAGGGAGGCAGAGCAGCATCTGGGTCAGGGTCAGGGTGACTATGAGTGGGACTAAATTGTGGCTTGTGGGAAAGATGACTGGGAGACGAGTGACAACTAAGAGTGACGAGTGACGAGGGAGGGATAGCTGGAGGCGGAGAGGGAAGGAGGGAGACGTGCTTTTGTTTCATCAGAGACAAAACGACGTCATTTTTCCATTGCACGAAAATGAGATCGTTTTGTCTAAACGACGTCGTTTTACACTTAACGCAAAATGACGTCGTTTATCTTTGGAACAAATGACTCTACTTTAACAAAACGATGTCATTTTACATGGGCGAGCCATTGGTTAGACCGACCTGTGGTCCTGCCCGTCTACCCATTTCCGTGGGCTGCGAGCCGCCAAAGGCCCTTCTCCCTTGCCTGTGGTCCGTGCTTCACGAGCCATGGCCCGACTTGTCCATTCACAGGCTAAATTCTGCTAGCCCATGGCCCGAATTATGGGCTGGTTTGACCGGGCCAAACCTGTTAACTACGGGTTAGGCCGAGTTGGGCCAATATTGACACTCCTATTGAAATTTGCTTCCATAAGTATTAACTCTCGTGCATTTCAATTGCCGTCTCTGTATATATAAAAAAATGTTGGAAACTAGCAATAACCTCTTAAAATTTTATATATTTTATTTATGAAACCTTAAAAGGTATTTGTCCTTATGGTAATATCACATGAGGTTAATTTTCTCTAAAAATGTTATCTAACTTCTACTTACATAATACAATATGTTCTTGAGTAAAAAATTCAATATACCAGGATAAGGAATAACAAATTGAAGATATTTCATTGGGAAAGATGATACATAATGCCATAATAAATATTTAATTTCTAAAACTCAACAAATTAAATATTAATGCACAACTAAATACACAAAATATTCGCTTCTTCTCATACACTAAGTTTAGAGAGGATCGGATCTCCTGCACCAGTTATGTTGTTCCTATCATGTTCTATTAAATCTCATTCACACATTTAATTTACGTAGACCCCATATAAATGTATGAATGAAATTTAATGGAACAGATTTGGAATAGATTAAGTGGAACAGAAGATTTGATGAGAGTTTGGAGTCTTCTATTTTCTACCTTACGTCATTTGAAGAAGAATGAACTATCTAAACTTAAGACTAGTAAGTAGTTTACCACCTATGTTGTCACACATCATCTTTTTCTTTCCACAAATTCTTTCATGGGTATTAAAGTAAACAATCAACCCTACATAATAAAGGATCATAAGGACTAAAATCAATTAAGTTCCAAAGAAAAAAATTACCAAAAAGGGAAAAAGTTGAAAGCAAGGCAAAGAAACTATAAAATATTTATTGTCACTAATCCCAAAAAAAACATTGCACAAATCCTAAAACCACCTTTCACTAAACCAATTTCCCAATCACAAACTCAATAAGCTTTAAGCTATTCACTTTTCTGATTTGAGTTAGCCTTAAAGTGCTAGTTAACCTTTAAATGCTCCATAACATGTCATATAGGGCTTCAATCTTTTGGGGAATTTCATCTTGAAACACCTACACTAACTTTGGGTTTGGGTTCTTCCTTTTAAACCCTTTAAATTCAAGCACACCAAAAAACACAAATCATACATTCTTTAAATTTGAGTTCCAAAGAGATATAACAAGATATATTGAGTAGTTGTCAGGTGAGACTCAATGGTCTGAAGTGAAAGTGGTTTATTTGTTAGATCAAGACATTTAATAGTCAATGGATTAGGGATAGAATAATCATGTTGTTGACCTTTGACTCAACATTGTATAACTTCCAGAAGGAGAGGAACAGGGAGCTGAGGTGCGGATAGGAAATGTCAATTACTTGGACAATCTAGAGAGCTGCTTCGACAGCAAGTCATTAACATTGAAGGTGCTCTTCTGGTTGTGTTTTTAACTAAAGTGTTTTCTAGCCTTAATTGAATGTTAATGTCCATACAAAATCTTGTACACTATTTTTCAGCGTTGTAACATTTTGAAAAGTTTTAATACAATTTACTTTAACTTAAAAAATCATCAAATAGTTGCATCATTTAATCCTTTAAAGGCCTGAACGTATTTTAAATCAGAAAGGAAGTGCTGAGTCGTGGTATACCCATGATTTTGAATAATGTATTGGTCGAAGAACGGTACGAAATATGAGTACTAATGTACCGGGTGTAAATACCGGTCGGTATTGGCCTGTTTCGTCTGATACCAGCTGGTACCGACCGATATTTATAATATCAATTATATACCGGTCAGTACCGGAAATTTTTTAAAATATAGGGACTAAGTTGCAAAATTTTCATTTTTAAAAAAAATTTAACTCCCCCTATCTATTTTTCAAAGTTTTTTTAATTTGTTACTTAGTTAAACTTTTATTGTGATTTTTAGTTTTATTTTAAAATAAAATAAATATTTTATTGCTAATAATTATTATAAATTAAATAAAAAATAAAATAAATATTTTATTGCTAATAATTATTATAAATTAAATAAAATAAAAATAAATTATTTTATTTAAATTAATTTTAATCTTTTATATAATATTTATTAATAAAGTATTAATAAAAATATTTTATTTTTAAAATTAAATAATTTAAAAATTATTATTTATAAAATAATATTTATTTTATATATTTTTAATTTTTAAATCAAATTTTATTTGAAATATACATTTTAAAAATATTTTAAAATTAATTATTTTTATTAATAATTATTAAATTAATTTTATAAATTAAATTAAATTAAGATATTTATAATTTTAGTAATAATTAATTTTAATTAATTAAATAATATATGTTTTGTTTCATGTTTCAATTCAACTTAGTTATTGTAAATTATACAACGAACTCTTGTTGTAAATTATAATAATTTAAGAGTTAAAAATATTTATTATTCTTTTTATTAGATGTTTTGATGTAATTATTATTAATTATATAATGAAAATTAAAATCGTAATATTTTAAATACTTTATATTGTTCTTAATTTTATATTTGTATAATAATGATTGTCATTTTTATATAAATTGTGATTATTATTTATATGTGAAATATTTGAAATTTATTATTATTTCATATTAATTGTGATTATTATTTATATTTAATTTTAGAAACATAATTAAAAATATACAGTATAATTGTATAATATGATAATGAACTATTTTTTAATTTTAAAAAAATTCAAAAAATATTTTATAAATTAAAAAAATTATCCTAATCAATACCCAATATTAACTAATACCGATATAATATCATACTACAGTCTAATCCGATATTAAACTTACTACAGTATTCGCAGCATTAAATATAATAGTTAAATGCGGTGGTTTTCAGCTGTTCTACTTCACGTCCCAGCAGCTATCTCTCTCCTGTCTTTCGCTGCCCTGCATCAATTCCCATTAAATTGTTCGTACACATCTGCTTTTTGTAAGTCCATCTCCTTCCGCTACTCTATTGCACCTGCCTTGTTTTTTAATTTCCTTGGAATTTCCGTCTACTGAATCCAACCTCACCCATGATACCGGGTGTCTATATTTAGCTTCCATAAGCAAAACCAGTTCTCATATCTGTCTTGCTTCCTGATTCAGAAAGGCTCGAGCTTATT
>JANZXR010331533.1:0-27391 GCA_027575705.1 Erythroxylum echinodendron | reverse complement strand
TTCAAGTTATTTTTCTCAAATTGGTGCCTCCCAATGATAGAGGTTATCCTGCATAATCGGATATGGAATATGCAATAACCTAATTAGTAAACTGACCAATTTTACCTACAAAATATGCACCATCAATTAGCTATGGGTAGTAAGTCATCTCATTTATTAAAAAAAAAAGAGATAAGATGATCATAGATAATTGTTATTGCTACAATATTCAATTGTCAACCTTTAAGACAATAATGCTTGTAGTGGTACTATTTTATTCATACCGGGGAAATGAGGTTCAGATGACATCAACAATTTGGTGGGTATAGTCACACATTTCATGTTGGTATTAGTATGTGAGATTGAAAAATGATATAAAATTATTTTGCTAATAATTTCAATGAAATGGTATTCATTTTTTCTGAATCCTCTTATTCAATCCTTTAATCCTAGTATTGCACCAACGTCACTTGATTTTGTATGACAAAGCTACATTTTGGAAGTACTAGAGTTGTATCATAGTTTAGGGATACTTCTTAGCTTGAATTCTCTCCTTTCAAAATAATAAAGAATTGAGAGTGATTTATAACATTAATTTGAATGCTAAATATCACCTTACAAGTGATTGATTCTTTCCTTTGAATTCCTTCTTGAATTTTGAAGTTAATTCCAAATCGTGACTTTTAATTTGATGAAGTTGAAACAGAAATAAATATATTTTTTATTTCTACAGTAGTTAAGTAGGGTTAGTATTGGACATAGGTATCAACTTAACTTGGAGAATGTAAGAGATACGACTTTATGCTCTTTTTATGAGTTGAATAATGGTTGAAGTATATTAACGAGATACTTTGACCTTTATACTTATGAATTAGTCCATTTCAATTATGAAATAGTAAAAAATGCATAAATGAAATGACCATAAATAAATTTTACTCTACTGATTTTGATATAATTAATAAAAAAAATTATGACTAGTATTAGTAGCCAGTTGCAATTGTGATATGACTATGTAACTAGAATAATTCATGATAAGGTCTTTAGCTATAAATTAAAAGGTTAAGATAATGTTTCGACTAAACTAATCATCTTATTAAAAAGTTTCAATCGTGGCTTAATCTAATATTTGTTGGCTTAAACTTTTCTAGTCATTTTTTTCCACTTTATATATGAGATGAAATTGTTCTAATTGAGTAAAATTTGAAAGATTATCGGCATCCTAGGTTTAGGAAGATAATCGGGGATAAGGTATAATATTTCCATTAGAAAGGCACACAAATGACCATTTTGTATGATTAAATTGACCCTAGATTTAGTAAGGAAGTTTTTAGATTGGAGGTACTTTCACAATCTTCAAGATATATTACAAACATTGCTATCTATTTTTTTTTAGGTTTCCCCTTTTCTATCATATATTACAAACATTACTTTTTATTCTTTTACTTTGGTTTTCCCCTTTTCAAAAAACAACAAAATATATACTTAAAGATTTCCAACTCTTCATCATCCAAACCTAATTTAAACTCCTTTTTAATCTGTACATCAATAGATACATTCTCTCTTTATATAGTTAGATCAATTGTATTATTTCTTACAACCACAATTTCTGATTCAACTACATCTTCATTGACAAATTGTACGACAATAGAATAAGTGGCATTTATAGGGAAATCATCTATAATGTTAGTAATAAGCTCAGCATTAACAATATGATCAAACCATTTAACTCCAACTTCAAACTTCTGCTGACACATTTTTGGATCAAACCATTCAAGCTCAGCATTAACAACATGATCAAACCCACATTTTGGAATTCAGCTGACATTTTATATATAGGTGTAAAATAACTAAGTTCAGAAAGCTAGAAGAGTTAATAGTGCACTACACTAATGAATCAACAATAAGAGCAAAAAAAGCTTTAAACAATCAAATTGTTCCACACCGCAGAGAACCCAAATTAATTCAATCTACAAACTTACTTGGAAAGAGGAACACTACACCGCTGATTGTCAATGACACGTTTCTTTGTTGAGCACTGGAAAGAGGAAAACGAAGAGAAAATTCACACTCATGCACAACGGAAATAAATAGGACATGGAAATGGGTATTATACAAAATGAACCTTACCAGTTAAAACCGAAGAAAAGGGAGAGAAGCCCAATTTACAAAGAATACATTCAGTTAAATGGAGAATGGAGATATACAATTATGGTCTAAAATGTAGTTCAATCTTCAATTAAACAAAATAAAAAAATATGAAGATAGAGAGATTGGGAGGGGAAAAATTTTCCATACCACACACATGAAAAAAAAAAATAGAGAGAGATGCACTAGAAAACGGATGGAGACTACGAATACGGTCAGAGAAGACGATGAATACGGTAGGAGACACAACGAACGAAGAAGCATATCAGCTTAGGTGGGAGGGGGAAGGAAACGCACCAGAGAACAGAGGACAATGCGTAGATTGGGTAGGAGGGAAGACGACTGTGGTTAACCAAACAAAAACGAAAACCAAATGTCGCCGTGTTACTCCTAAAGCCAACAGCGATGTTTTCCCCAATAAAACGTCACGGTTTCTCCTCCACGAAATTTTATTGAAAAAACGTCGCAAAAAAATCCTAAAATCTGCGACGTTTACACAAAACGTTGAGGAAAGTTCAGACTTTTTGTGATGTTTTTGAAACGTCGCCAAAAGTTCTCACAATCTGCGACGTTTTCTTTAAAAAACGTTGCAGATTCTGTTAAATTTTTGTAATGGCTTGAAATATTAATTGTAAGAAGAACATTGTACTTTGAATATGTTAAAGGTACAATTTCATTAAGTCCATATCGACTATATGATAGCATATATAAATGTAACTTAATGCATGTATGGTTACTTTTAATATTATATATCATTGTCTTAGTGAAAAATTAATGTATTTTGTTGCTAGTGAAAGCAAAAACTTCTACTTTTCTTAATAGATAATGTTGCTTAAAAAATCCAATTCATTGCCTTATAAATTATTATATCCATTCATCATTTTTACTGTAGTTTGAAACTGTTTTGTTGTCTTAGTCAAAATTGTAGGCAACATTATTCACTTTTTTTGTAATAAATTTTTTTAATTGCCTTACACCTATAGTAGCACCACTTTTATTTAATGGTATGAATTATGATGCCTTAGTAAAAACACAATGATAATTGTACTTATAGTTATACTTTTTTCTATTTTCTAAAGCTTTTTTTTGCTGTAATCCTTATGCCTAAGATTTGTTGGAATGCCCAAAAGTGTGTAGGTTTAGGAAGAATGGAACATGCTTGCTTTCTTCAAGTAATAGATTTGAATCCATTTGACCCTAAGGTTTTCTTTTTCAATAAAAAGTTTCCTAATCCTTTTAGCTAGTTAGACTTTGCTTATTCTACTAACAAAAGTGAGTCCCAATCCTTCTAGATACTTAGACTAACAAATCTGATTCCACCTGATAAAAGGAGATTTATGAGAGGGATTGAGGTGTTTCTATATGAAGTCCCTAATGAGCTTATGAAGGACCTTATAACTCCCTTTAGAATAGCTATGTATGAGTACCAATAGTTGTATAAGTTGCTAATAATAGCAAAGGCTAGGTAGAGTCTATTTTGTTAGGATAAATATCTGTTATACCAAGCTTGCACTCATTTTTGGAAAGAGTTTATCAAAGGAGAACAATCCTTTAAACTAAATCTTTTTACATATACTAGGATCCCAAGGTATTTGAAGAAGGATTTACAATGTTCAATCCCTTTAAGGCAATACCCAAACTTGCTAATATTTTAGCTATAAGGTACGATGAGAGAACTCCTACATGGGTTGAAAGTAAGGCCTAAAACATCTTTGAACTCTTACTAGGGAGTCCATGAGTTTTAATATTGATGATTGATCTGCTCCACATAATATTAAAAGGTCATTTGCAAAGGAGAGTTGGGAAATATTAAGCTTACCACATCTGAAGCGATACATGATTTCTAGCTTATTTCTAATATGCAGGGCTATTATCATTGAGAGAAATTCCATACATATAGTAAATAGATATGGTGACAAGGGATCACATTGTTTGAGTCCTTAGAAGGCTTTGAATATTGCAGTAGGTTCTCTTACCATGATAGATTAAAGTTGTGGAAAATAAAGTCCATTTCATAAGTCTATCAAGATAACCAAAGGCAAAAAGATCCTCCTTAAGGAAGTGCCACTTTAATGAGTCAAAAGCTTAGTTAAAATCAATTTTTAAGGTACATAGTATGAGTTATAACCCCTAAATAACTTTGGAATTATAAGTAATTTGTCACTTACACATCTGCCATTTAGGTAAGGACACTCACTTGGATTAATGATAGCTTTAAAATTAATCTTTAGGATATTTGCCAATATTTTAAAGGTTAACTTATACAAAACATTGCTATAGGCAATAGGTCTATAATATTCCAAATGAAAATATTTAGCATTTTTGGGACCAAACAAAGGAAGCTCTTGTTTATTTCAGTTAGCATTCTCCCTAAATTGAAGAACTCTTTAATTGTGCTGATGATCATAGAACTAATTATGTCCTAAGTAGCATGAAAGAACCTGGCATTGAATCCATCTAGCCTGAGGGACTTATCTAGGTGTAAAAAGAACAAGTTGTTTTAATCTCCTCTAACGTAAATCCTCTAGTGAGATTACTATGAAAGAGAGATGGCAAAGAGCCATCAAGAGAAGTAAGGGAATCATGTGAAAATCGTTTAACAATCCTAAAAGTTCATAAGATTTTCTAAAAGTGCTATAGTGTAATAATTTTTAGTTTGTTTTGATCTCTCATCTTAGTGCCATCATTGTCATTAAGGATTGAAATTTTTCTTCTACTTTTTATGACTCTAACAACATTGGAAAAAAATACGGTGTTTTAGTCTCCTTTATGAAGCCTTTGGATTCTTGAATTTTGCCTCATTTGTGACCTAATGGTCTTTATAATAAACATATAATTCCTTAACTCTAGGTTTTTCTCTAGTTTGATAGAGGGGTTAAAAAGGTCCTTTGAAAGTTCACTTTGGAATTTGTTAAGCTTCCTAAAAGCTTGCTCTTATTCAAAGCCATAAGATCGACACCATCATTTTGTTCCCTTATTAACTCAACTTTAACCCTTTTTAGTTTTTCAACTAATTGATATGCTTGAGAGATAGTGGTAACACTATCGATTCCCCTTCTATCAATGTTGTCAAACTTAGGGTGATTAAGAAATAAGTTAAAAATTTTGAAAGGAGCTCTTCTCTTACATATAATAGAATTGAGCTTAACCTCAATTAATGTGTGATATGAGAATAAATGGTTATTGAAAATAATAAAGCTCTCTGGGAAGCAGTTTAACCAATTCAGAATTAGCATACTTCTAGTTAAATTTTCTATATAAAAATGAAACCAGAATATTTATTAGCCCAATTGAATTGATGATTAATGTCATTAAGATTAGTCAATCTCAAGGAACTAGTCAAAAATCCTTATTCCTGACATTTGGAGAACGAAAATTTTGAGTCATCTTATGCCCAACTAGGTCCAAAGTGCATATGAAATCACTAAGTGTTTCCACAATTTGCTTTTTTGAAATTCCTAGTTTGCTCCATACACTATTGTGATTGACAATGGTGTTTGAGAGCTTAACAAAATAACTTCACAATGTAAGTATTAGCTAGAGAAAGACCAGTTTCTTAGTTATATGACCTTAGGATTAATAGAGACTATTATTCCACCATTGTAGTGAGCTTAGTGATTGCTGATTATGATCCAATTTCTGTTTAAAAATCAAAGTCCTCTTTTATAGGATTCTAGGTTTATTTTGGTCTCTATAAGACCAACAAAATATGATCTCCCTATTCCAACCTGTAGGACCTTTTATTTGTTAGGGGAGTTTAATCCCCTAACATTTTCGAATATAAGACTCATTTAAGAGAGGAAAGACATGCCTTCTTCCTCTTTACCTTGCAATCAAATTTAGTCTTGCCTGGATTGATGTCAGGTTGTAAAGATGTTTTAAGTTAACCACCCCATCTGGAATTTTGATCTTTGATCAATAAAATTTACTATGACATCCTTTACTTAACACCTACTTTTTAATTCCTTTGGAGGCTCGGCTGTAGGTTCAAAGGGTACCTTAAGAGTTTCTAGGATAACCAGTTCTTTGTTTTCTCTAACAACTTGGACCAGTGTTCCTTCAATAGCTTTTTCTACTATAATGTTAGTGACATCTGTATGGATCTATGTTTCCATGTTTGTGTTTTGTTGCTGTTGGGTGATTTTTGGTTTACACACTTCTATCATCCCCCTTTTTAGTGGCTTCTAAGTTATATGACATTAATAGTACCCTCCATAAAACTTCCTTCCTTATTAAGCCTCATCAGTCTGATTGTATCTAGGAGATCACTTTTAGCACCCATCAATACACACTATAGCAAAACCAATTCTGGTTAGTAGAGTTGTGGTTTCATCTATACTTAAAGGACTACGAATGGAGCTTGCAAGATAGATCATACCCTCATAGGACCAATATTCTAGTAGCACCTTATGAAAATTAGCCCAAATTAGTAATGTGTTCAGTTTGATTCTGTCTAGAGTTACCCCAAGAGTCCCTTTTTATTAACATTGGTTTTCCGTGTACATGCCATGGTCCCAAATTAGTGACTCTTTGAGCAGCTTCCTTTGATGAGAATATGATAAAAAAACTCATCTTCGCTGATTTATATGCTTATGTATTTGAGCTTCTTCCATATTGAAGTAGTCCAACGTTGGACAAGTGTGTAAGTATGACGCTTGTCTAGAAATTAACCAAACACAGAAGAGTTTCACTTTTGCACACCCATCCAAAGGATTTTTGAAGGTGGTGAGACTATGTTTCTAGACTTTGTAGGGAGGATGAATCTTAGTTTGTCAAAGCCCATGAGGTCCCCTATAGCTTTATTCTAGGAAGGCTTTTATGGAAGGATGGAAATAGATGACTCGACTCTCTCTATGGTAGTAGTCAAGATCTTTTCCTTTGAAGGAAGCAAAGGGAAAGTAGAAGTTAAATAAAGGTCAAGAATTGAGGATGGTATGGGCACTTAAGGAATAGAAGCCATGCCTTATTTCCTTTAACGGAAAACTGTCAGAAAGATGCAATGGGTGGGAAGCAGTAAAAGAGAGCACATTACTTAACGGGGAAATGAAAAGAAGGTTAAATCCAGTTTAAAGTAAAGAACCATCCAAGAAAATCAATAATAGAAAAAAGCTAAGGGAAAAGACTTAGAGAGAAGGGAGACCTTCTCTCTCCAGATAAATTTAATAAATACTCCTCATTTTTTCTTTTCTTGTATTTTTAAATTGTAATTCTCAATGTTTCTTAAGCCACCTTTAATCTGGTATTTTATAATTACCTATACGCTCTAAAAAAGCCAATGTTTAATAAATCATGCTACATTTATAATTTTTTCATTTTATTTCCTATAATATTCTTTACTTATTAATTGCTTACTTGTTAAAGGCCTAATAAATTAACACAAATAATTTAAGTCACCTCTAATTCCCTGCATCATTACTCTGTGTTTAATTGTAGGGGTTGTAATATATGCATCTTGTCGTATTTAAATGGAAATAATAGTGTTTGTTTGTTTTGATACTCAAATACAATAGACACGTCAAATATTGTTTCATATAGTACTATATAGACAAAGTCATTAGCTATAGCTGAAATTGCCAATAATTGATTTTAAAGTATAAAGTATGATCAATTTAATGTTTGAGTTCTTAAGTTCTACGTGATAATAGAAACTAATGAATATTGTTGGCAATTGACTTACTCAAACTTTAAAAAATTAAAATTTAGGATTAAATAATAATTGGATTAATTTTAATGTGAACATTAATTTTAAATTAAATAGGTTTGAACTAATTAATTTATTATTTCTTTAGATAAAAATGATCACATTCAAATTTTATTATAAACTATTTAACTAAAATCCAAATTCTATGAGATTAAATTTAACCTAGTAATTTTGAATTGAGCCAAACTAGATTGAACTCTTACTATTGAAGTTGCCCTTTAATGAACAATTCCAATATGTATATTCAAGGACTTACTAAATGGTTATTTAAAGGCAATAGCTATGATATACCAACAACAATAACAACATCAAAATTTCAATAGAAATTTAGTTGGGACGCGAAATCTGGGGAAGTCTAGAAGTACACAATCTTACCCTTAACTAGTAGAGAAACTATTTTCAATAGTCCCACAGGAAAGAATAAAAGGAAAGAAAGAAAAAAACATTTTCAGAACTATTTGAAGAAAACACAGCAAAAAATATAAACAAATAACTGTATAAAAAGAACAATAAAATAAAAATAGGACTAAAAATTTCAAAATCAAAATAAAAGGATAAAGAAATAAAATAACAAAACAATATTAAAATAAAAGATAAAATAAGCAAATAAATAAACAAACAAGAAAGAAGACAAATAAATAAATAAATCAAACAAACAATTGAAAAAATTTACTCACTAAAATGACTAAGAGGGAAGTACTATAAAGAAAAGTGTTTAAGTTAAATACAAGACATGTGAATAAGAAGAAAAAATTTAAAAGAACTATGAAAAGAGAAGGACTTCTTTATATAAGATTAAAATCCAATTAGAGAGCACACTTCCATCAAAATTTCGTAGGATTTCATTAGAAAAAATGCGATATATAATGGATTATCTTGTTTTAAATTCTTCTTCTAAATCTTTGGCCATGTTTTCTATTTTTATGAACTAGAATTGTTTAGTTCTTAGGTGAGATAAACCTTGAGATAGACTTTGTGTTTTGACCATATATTGCAATTTGATTATTGATTCATTATATTCAATTATATGTTTGGATTATTTCTTGAATTAATATTTCTAAGATATGATTTCATACAATTGAGATTGAAAAATCCTTTGAATGAATAGATCTAGCATAATTAAGAAAAGTTACATGTACACATATAGATAGATCAACATAAATCCTCTATATTAGGGTCAGATATAATAGTGAAATTCATAAATCGATTAAAACAATCTTAGGAGTTTTAACTAGAAAGGGATTTTAATTGATCAACCTAGGATTAGGTGTTAATAGTCTTGAGAAAGATATTAACATAAAATAGGAATTTTCATGAGCCAATGATCTTTAATTAAATTGCATGATAAAGGGTTATTAGCCAATCTTAAGGGGCTTATGACTTAGTAATTACTATTCGAATTGGTTAATCTTTAAAACTATGTTTGGTTGGGTGGTTATTAATGGCATGGAATGGAATGTAATATTATTCCATCGTTTGGGATGAGGATTTATAATGGAATGAAATAGAATAGGATGAAAGGAGAGGGTTTCAGATTACATCTTATTCCATCCTAAACAGTTAAAAAAAGTTACCTCTGATATGAGGGGTTTAAGATGAAATATAAAATGATAAACAACAATTCACTATATTATATTATAAAACCTTCTTCCAAACAACATTTTATTATATTACATTATGAACTTTTCCATCTGTTACATATCATTTTCCCATGCTAACAATTAGAACCCTATAATACTGCACACGAGAGACATCAATGAGGACATTAGGAAATGTAGTTCATGCTCATGCATACTATAACATACACATACACCTGAATTTTGATTGTTTTGCACACATTTCAATGACTATACATGCACTCATTTGACATTTTCTAGGTATAATTGATATTTAAGGTGATTATAATGTGAATTGTGAATTATATGTCTTAAAAATTGAGTTGGTGTGTATAATTGGTGATTTAGAATTTTTGGTGAAATATGGGAAATTTCTGATAACTATGAGTATTTTTAGACTAGAAAAAAGCCAAGTGGCAGAATAATTATGGTAGTAGAAATAAATTTCAAATGATAGTAGAAATTGTTGATAAGTGACATTAAGGTTTAATGATAAGTGTCATGAAAAATTGGGAGACAATTGGATTAGAAATTGGAGGCAAATGAACGGGTTAATAAAGAGGACCCATTAGAAACTATAAGGTGGTGACATGTGGCAAGTGACAAGTGTCACTTGCCTTGTTACACAATTTTTCATTTGAATGGCCATTTCCATTTCCATTGTCTTTCATCTTTCACTCTCACAAAGTGCTTTAATCTTTTTCATCTTCTTCATTTCTCTTCATCCACGATACTCACTTCTCATCCCATCAATGTTGAAACTTGTTCTCATCATCCACTCGCTACTTTCATCTTGTTATCTTCTTCATTGTCACAAAAATACCTAACCCTACCACCTTTGATTGATGATCGAATAATGTTGAGAGGCTAGGGATAAGAGTGATTTGAAGACTTTGAAGCGAAATAAGTAAGTATAAGATGGGGTTTTATATATGTTGGAACGTGGTTGATGAAATGAACACATATATGTCTTGCTTTTTTATATATGATGATCAATATTTCATAAGTTGTTGTAGAGATGAGCTTGAAATTGAAAGAGCATTAAAATTAGAAAGAAGTGCAGAAAATTGATTTGTAAATGGATGTCCATGTTTTGTTTTTCTTGGTTTGTAATATGTATCTCTTTGGTTGTTTTAGAGATGAACATAAAATGAGTTTAGAGATAAATAAAGGGAGTGATGTGGTGTCTTGAAATGAGGTAAATTATAATGATAAGTTAGAGATGAAATGAAGGTGTTAATTAAGATGGACATGTGCAGAAAATATGATTAAAGTGTGTATATGATACATTCTGTTTTTGGTGTTTATGATCAATCATGGATTTTGATTTGTGTGTGGAAGATATTGAACTGAAATGGAGTAATTAATGAAGAGGAAATAATGAGGACATAAGCTATAAATGATAGACTAAGCAAAAGCGATGAACTAGGATGAAAATGAAGCGTGCTGGAATATGTTAGATGGACTGTTTTCACTAAACATGCATCTATATTTTGGATATATCTTGATCTGTAGATATCAAATTTAGATTATATTTAAATTATATTAAACTAGAGACATGTGGTTACAATTTTCATGAAGGAATTGAATTTGAATTATATCCACAAGGGTTTTGAAATTTGGCTTCCATTTACGTCCTGGGTGTTGTTGCATTTTGAGAATAATCTTTAGTATTTTAGGTATAACTTGCAAAATACTGAACCAAACTGCATTAATTTTATGATGTTAGAAACCTAACACATATAGTAACTTTTTTTATAGGAAGTTATTGCCTAAATACCTCATTTTCTAGGTCATAATGGTCATACAATACTGACCTGAAAAAAGTTGGAAATTGGAAGAACAAAGTTGGAAACTTTCGGATATGTAAACCTAAAATCGTGGGAATATGTCCATGATCATGGGAATGCCATAAAGGGCTGAAAATTTTTGTCAAAAACACGATCATGGGAATGGTTATCAAGTGAAATATGCTTCTTTTATGTGTGGTTTGGCATAAAAAATGGTTGGGTGCTTTCTTATGATGCTTCTAAGCTTGAACGAAGCTTAAATTGAAGCTAGAATGATGCTTGAATAAGTGATTAAATAAGTGACATGTTTAGGGTGATGATTGAGGATATAATGTAAGAATGGATTGTTAAATATTAAGTGTTCAAATATGGAATTTGAGATGTTATAGGAATGAAGGTGAACCTATAATGGCTAATGTGATTCCATTAAGATAAATGATGAGTGTTAAGTAAAGATGATTGATAAATTGGATGCCTTGTGATCTTAGAATGTTAGAAGGACCTTGATCAATGATAGAATAATGAACTTATAATAATCTTGTATAAGTGAGGTGTAAACCTAAGTTCAAATTCGTCATATATGAAATTTGAAGTATGAATGATCTTGAGATGTGAATTAAAGAAATATACCCGGAATAGTCAAATTGCGTATGCATTATACATAACACATATACATGTGTATAATTGAATGTGTATGTGATTGTGTAATTAGTAATGTGTGTACAATGTGTGTGTTGCATGAAGTTGATATACAGGATTCAACATCTACATTCAGACGTTCCAGACCATGGAAGCAAATGCTAATCTAGAGCATACTGTGAATCGACCTAAATGGTCTTACTTTAATTATTTGTCTTGTTCTAAATTTCTGTATTGATTACTCCTGATATGATTGTGATTGAGACCATTTCGGACATAAATAGTCTGAGGAGTTTGATAAATGTGAAAATATAGGAAATGCTTCATTTAATGTGAATTTGAATGAAATAAGTTATGCTCAACATTATTGTTGAATGTCAGATATTGATCTGATGAAAAATGTGAATGTCAATGTGAAATTGAATACAAGTGACTGATTGAATATATGTGAATGTGATGCATTTCATTACATGAATGCATAAACAGATAAAGGTTGTTGTGACTGGAGTAGCCACCGAAAAAGAGCTTAAAGCTCAGAAAGTGAAAAAGAGCTTAAACCTCAGAATGTGGTAAGAACCTCTAGCTCACTATGTATAATAAGCCATGTATCCCCAACGGATAAGTGATAGTTTTTAATAAGCCCGGTATCCACAACAGATACGGGATAGTTATAGGCACTCGGTCACAACAATAAAAATTGGAAGTGAGTCTCATGAGCTTTGCATATATAATTGATATATATGTTTTAAATGAGCAAAATAAATTGTTTGACTGCTCCAAATGTGGAAAGTGAAATAAAATGAATAAAGTGTTAATTGATGCTACATGATGAATTAATGAAGTGATGTGAATTATGTGATTATGTGAATTGTTGTGTTATGTAATATAAGTGAGCCATCAAGGATCGTCCGCTCACTGAGTTTGCGAAACTCACCAAAATTGCAATTTTTTTTCAGGCACAAAGGGGATCTCCAGTTAGACAAATTGGAGTCTAGCCACTACATTCGAATAATCGATAAAGGTTAGGATCAGTTCACGTCTGCATATGTTTTCCATTATTTGCATTAAAGAGTGAATTCATAAGTATTGTATAATGTGTATGTGAATGATTCTATAATGTAATGACATTATGAATTAAAGTGTTTTGTATCTGTAATGGGCCTAAGTGACTACTGAAATTTTGATGATATGTATATTATTCGTAACACTTGTGATTTGAAATGTTTATGATTAAAATAGGCTGAAATTATTCTATGGTCGGGATCAGTTCACGTCTGCATATGTTTTCCATTATTTTGCATTAAAGAGTGAATTCAGAAGTATTGTATAATGTGTATGTGAATGATTCTATAATGTAATGACATTATGACTAAAAGTGTTTTGTATCTGTAATGGGCCTAAGTGACTACTGAAATTTTGATGATATGTATATTATTTGCAACATTTGTGATTTGAAATGTTTATGATTAAAATAGGATGAAATTGTTCTATGGTTTTCTGAAATATACGTGTGTTATTCAAAGAAATTTGCAATGGGTATGATTGTTTTAGCATGCCACCCTCGTAGAATATGTTCTCAATTGGTGATGGTATGTTTAGGAATATGCCCTATGAGGGTGGGGTGCTACACCATCCATCCTATACAACAATTTTCTAATATTACATCTATTTATATTCTATTTCATTATAAACCATTCCAATATTCCATTGAAAACCTTATGTCCAATCAAACATAATCTAAGCAACTTATGTTTTTGGTTATTGCTTGTGTTGAATTTAGTTTCATTTTATGGTTAAATTAAATCATCACATAATTTGTTAGTTAGATAACAGAAAAGAGGTAATTAGTAGTATTTGTAGTCCTTATGGGATCAAAACTCGATATTCACTATCATTATACCATATTTTGATAGGTACACTTGCCATTGAGATTTATAGGGTAGGGATTTTGGCTCATATTAAGTTTTGTCTCGGTTTTGAAGGACTACAGTATTTGGAAAGCCCTTTTTTTAAATTTCATCATTATTTTTCTTTTCATTTATTATTGTAAATTGTTAAATTATTTTGTTGGCATTTATAGTTTTTCACTTCTGTAAGTCAAGGTTTAGTTTATAACTTGAGGAAATCAATCTAACTTGGTTAAAAAAGATCCAGAAATTGAAAGGATAATTCATAGAAATCTTAGAGGGACCCAGCTTAGAGAGTTAGATCTATATAAAGGACTTGGAACATTAGATTGATATTGAAAGATCGAAAATCATGGCAAATTAACTAAGGAAAATGTTTAATTATGCTAAGTCAGACTTGACAGGGATAGAGTCAAGCATTATGAAATCAACTGTTAATGTTAATAATTTTGAGATTAGATTGAACATTATTCAGATAGTGCAATTGTATGTCTAGTTTGATAAGGTGCTGGATAAGGATCTTAATGCATATATAACCAATTTTTTGGATATTTGTGATACCTTTAAGGTTAATGGTGACACTAATGATGTGATAAGATTAAGATTGTTTTGTTCTTTTTTTAGAACAGGTTAAAACTATGGTTGGATTCTCCGATTGAGGGATCCATCACCACATAGAACCAATTGATAAAGAAATTCCTTTTAAAGTACTTCCTACTAGTTAAGACTGCCAAACTAAGGAATGACATCTCTTCTTGCACCTATTTTGATTTAAAGACCTTATATAATATATACTAGAGATTTAAAGAGTTGCTGAAGACGTGCCCATATAATGCTTTACCATAATAAATGATAATCTAAACTTTTCATAATGGGCCCAATCAAACAATAAGGCAGATGATTAATGCAGTAGTTTGTGGTAATCTAAACAACAAAACACCAGAAGCAAATTAGGATCTTATTAAGTATATTCTAATAAACATCTTTCATTAGTGCTTTTATTGAGCAAAACCTAGCAAGTAAACAGGAGTTTATGATGTGAATGAAATTACAGCATTGGCAAGCTAGGTTGAAACTTTTATAAGAAAGATAGATAGATTAATAATGAATCCTCAATTGTTCTAATTGATGCAGTGTGAGGAGTGTAGACTATCGTATGCAAGACAAAAATGTCATGTAGTAAAGTCTTTGGCAAAGCCTAAGTATGTAGATTACATAGGGAATGCTTGTAGACCCTAAAATAATCTATATAATAATATTTATAATCTAAGATGGAGGAATCACCCAAATTTTTCTGTAGGAATCAACAACAACAAAGTAATAACCCTCTACCAAGATTTTAAAAACCATCTTAGGAAATGATGCCAAGCTTGGAAGATTTCATGACAAAATTTATCTAGATTTCATAGGCAAGATTTTAAGCTACTAAAACCTCATTAAGAAATTAAGATACTTATATCCATAACTTTAAAATTAAATTGGTCAACTTATAAAGGTAGTTTATCAAATACAATAAAGGTGTTTGCCTAGTAGCATTAAGATAAATCCTAAAGAACATATGAAGGCAGTCGCCCTCATAAGTAAAAAGGAATTACAACTTAAAAACAAAACCTAAGGCGAGCAGGAGAGGAACTTAAAAGTCATAAGAAAGACAAAGATATAGAACATCCTCCAAAATTCAAGGAATTCTAATCTACCATCCCACATCTAGATAAGTTGAAGAAAGATTGCGTAGATAAGTCGTTTGGTAAATTTCTTAAACTTTTTAAACAACTCCATATTAACTTACCTTTTGTTGAGTCTCTTTCTCATATTCCAAAGAATATAAAATTTTTGAAAGAGGTGTTATTGAACAATAGAAAGTTGGCGGAGTTAGCTATAGTAAGATTGAGTTAGGAGTGCTAGCAATTCTATGAAACAAGCTGTTCGAAAAGATTAACGATCTAGGGAATTTTTTTTTCCTTGTTTAATTGATAGTTTGTTAGTAGAAAAGGCTTTAGCGTATTTGAGGGATATTATTAATTTAATTCCATACAAATTATTCAAGAAACTAGGATTAGGGGAACCAAAACCCACTAGGATGAGTATTCAACTAGTATATAGATTAGTAAAGTATCCTAGAGACATTATTGAAGATGCGCTTATTAAATTTAATAATTTTATTTTCCCAATATATTTTGTGACCCTAGATATGGATAAGGATACGTAGATTCCTTTGATTCTAGGTCGACCATTCCTAACCACTATTAGAGCTATTATTGATGTTAGTGACGAGAAACTAGTGCTTAGGGTTGGAGAAGAAGAGGTTTCCTTTAAAATATCTTATGTCATGAGGTATCCCTTTAAATATGATGATGTTTGTTATTTTATTGATACAAATGATTTTATAGTTTGAAAACTTTGTGCATGATTTTGATTCGAAGACTACTTGAGCCACCTCTTGTTTAAAGTAGGAGGAAGATAAGGACAGCCCCATAAAGAAAGAACAAGTAGCCTACTTAAAGGCTAATAAACCCATGTCTAGGAAAGAAGAGTTTGAAGAGATTGACAAAAGCAAGGAGAAGATGTTTAAAACCCTCCATTGAAGAATTGCCCAAGTTAGAGTTAAAGAAGTTGCCTAATATATGCATTCCTGGAGAAAAATTCAATTCTTTCACTAATTATTTCTTCAAATTTGAAGAGTAAATCAAAAAGACATGTTGTTAAATACGCTTAAAGAGCATAAGAGGGTCATTGCTTGGAAGATTTCTAACATTATAGGAATTAAACCCTCTTTTTATTCTCACAAGATTTATGGAGGATGATTTCTAGCCATTTGTACAGCCCTAAAGGAGGGTCAATCTTAATATAAAAGAAGTGGTATAGTTAGAGGTAATTAAACCCCAAGATATTGGTGTGATTTACCCTACTTTTAACAACACTTAGGTAAGTAATGTTTTGGTTGTATCAAAGAAAAGAGGAATGATCATTATTCCCAATGGGAAGAATGAACTGATCCTATGAGAACTATCACTAGGTGGAGAGTATGCATCAATTATAAGAAGTTGAATAACGCTACACAAAAGACCATTTTACTTTGCCATTTTTGGATCAAATGTTGGAGCAGCTAGCCGAACATATGTATTATCAATTCTTGGATGGACTTTTGACTACTTCCAGATTCCTATTGCTTTAAAAGATTAGCAAAAAACAATATTCACGTGTCTTTATAGTATGTTCTCTTATAAGATGGCCTTTAGGTTATGCAATGTGCCAGCTACATTTTAGATATGCATGATAGTCATATTTTATGATCTAGTTAAGGATGTAATGGAACTATTTATAAATAATATCTATTTTTAGTGATTGTTTCACATTATGACTCCATAATTTAGAAGGAGTGATAGATAGAAGTGAGACAACTAATATGGTGATGAATTGGGAAATTTTGCTATTTTATGGTACAAGAGAGCAAGTTTTAGACCATAAAATTTCATACAGGGTTATTGAAGTAGATAAATCCAAAATTGAAACTATAGACAAGCTATCACTCCTTCTTTTAATTAATGTTATAAGACATTTTTAAGGCATGTGAGATTTTATAAAATATTTATTAAGGATTTCTTTAAATTGCTAGACCTTTAACCAAGTTGTTGAAAAACGATGCACCTTTTAACTTTACTTAATAGTGTTTAGATGCCTTTAACAATCTTAAGGAAAAATTAACCTATGCCTTGATTATGGTTGCCTTATATTGGAATTTACCTTTTGAAACAATAAATGATACAAGTGACTTTGGAGTAGGTGCAGTATTTGGTAAAGGAAAGATAAGCATTTTCAAACAATTTACTATTTTAACAAGACTTTGAAGGATGCCCGGAAGAATTATACTACCACAGAGAATGAACTGCTACTATTGATTTTTTCTTTTGATAAATTTAAACCTTTTAAACTTATATAAATTTGTTGTTTATGTTGACCACTCTACATTAAGATACTTGCTAAATAAACTAGATGCTTAGCCTATACTAATTAGACGGATTTTTTGGTTGCAAGAATTTGATTTAGAGATTAAAGAGAAGAAGAGAGCTGAAAACCTGGCAGCAAACCATTTATCTTCCAAAATCCAAGTTTAGAGGAGTTAAATGAAGAAGACAATGATGATTCATTCTCAAAAAAGCACCTCTACAATTTGGAGGAGGTAAGCAATCCTAAAATCCCTTAGTTTATAAATACTATGGACTATTGAATAGCTAAGATCTTACCAAAGGTTCTTCCTTATCAATAAAAAAAGAATATTTTGACTGATTTAATGGAATATGATTCGCAGGATCTGTATTTTTTTGTGTCTATGCAGACTAAATAGTGAGAAGATGTGTACCTTACTCTAAGGGCGGAAGATCCTAGGATATTACCATGTTGGACTAGCTAGATGGCACTATATTATTAATAAAATGACTCACAAAAATCTTACTTCAGATTTTTATTAGCCTTCAAATTTTCAGTATGCCCAAAGATATATAGCTTTATATGATAATTATCGACAATCAGGAAATACTTCTTATCTTGATGAGATGACTCAATATTTCATTCTTATTTGTGAATTACTTGATATTTGGCGTATTGATTTCATGGGTCCATTTCCAATTTTGTTTGGTAATAAATACATCCTAGTTGTTGTTGATTATGTCTCTAAATAGGTTGAAGCATTATATGGGTTTTGTAAAATTTTGTTTGCCTATAAATGATGTTAGGGTTTTGTAAAATTCTAAAAGGAGTTTTTTCACACTTTGGTAACCTAGAGCAATTATTAATGATAGGGGCTCACATTTGTGTGATGTGCAATTCAAAAGAACTTAAAAATTATGGAATCATATATAGAATTACAGCCCCATATCACCCCTTAAACCAATGTCAAAATTAAGGTAGCTAAAATGGATTTTAAGTGATTATGGAAAAGAATATAGAGCACCAAAGGAAAGACTAGTTAGTTAAATTACATGATTCTCTATGGTCTTATAGAACAACAATTAAAACACTGATTAGCACTATACCTTATAGGCTTGTCATTGGAAAAGCATGTCACTTACCTATAGAGGTAAAACATAAGGCATATTGGGCCATTAAACTTATGAATTTTGATCTTCAACTTATAGGTAAAAAGAGGAAGTTAAAAGTTAATGAGTTAGAAGAATAGTGATTTATGGCCTATAAGAACTCCAAGTTATTTAAGGAACGGATCAAGAAACATCATGATCAGAGGATTAAGCAACCTAAGCAATTTGAGGAAGGGGAATAAGTGTTTTTATAAAATTTTATCCAAAGATTGGTTCAATATAAGCTTAAATCAAGATGGTTTGATCCCTTTTTTGTGGGAAAGGCATTTCCATACGGCATAGTCAATGTAAGTCATCCACATAAAGATAAATTTAAAGTGAATGACCATCTCTTTAAATTATTATCTTAGAGTTGAACTTGACAAAAGTGGGGAGGAGCATAATTTAAACAAGTCACCTTAATTCTATACAGATATGTCTAGCTAAGAATGTTAAACAAGCATTATAGTTGTAAGGAATGTACATGTTTTATATTTGTAGAGTGTGATTGAGCAAATGTTGTTCCATTTACGGTATGCATTAGCCTAATATTTATGTAATCAATGTGAGAAAAATAAAGTAGCTATGATTTTTATTAGGTAGTATATGAATTGGTTGGTTAGGAGGATGAGATTATTTAGCAAATTACCACTAATAAAGTTACATGACACCGTATCCTTGAGCTTAGATATAGTGAGGAACATATATATAGTGACTAAGAGATGAGGACTAGTAGGGGATATATATAGACTGGTTACAGCTCTAGCTAGCTATTGGAGTGGATGTGGATCTACTCAATATACAAGAGCACCAGCTAAGATCAGAATCCCCTCAGTAGCCAATAAGAGAAGCTGAGCATTAGGATGATTCCTCATAGAATGTAGGCTTTCCTAGGACTCCAATGTCACCTAGAAATTGAGACCAACTAAAGATAGCTCGGTTGGTAAAATACATACAGTAAATCTTAATAGTGCAGTGTATTATTTGGAATGAATAGTGGAAGTTGATGGAGAGTATTGCACAGTTAGAGCCATATCAACGATGGATGGAGGAGGTGTTAGTTAAAATGGTTAGACACATCAGAGTGTCGATACCACCTCCATTAATTAGAGTTGCCACATCATCTTTAACTGCACAAGAAATAAATGCTCATGCTACTGTGGAGCACTAACCGAGGATACTTAATCAATATTGATAAATGAACAAACACAAAGGTAGTCTAGGATGCTCATTACAGTGTCTTTTGTTTCTTTCATTTTCATTTTATTTTTTATGTATTATTTATTATTTTGGTTTATCATAACAATTAGCAAGAGCTTAACCCTACTAAACTACTATTTTCAATTATTAATATCTTTTATTTTTATTCAACTGTTATTTATTTTCTTTTCTATTTCTTTTCCCCTTTTATTTTCTTTTGTAAAGATTACTGTACTTAATTTGGGATGAAAATTGTGATAAGTTTATAATTATAATAATTATTTTCCAGCGAGGTATAAAAATAATATTCCTTTCTCACTTTGTGTTTTTTCTCTTATATTCTTCTAAGCTTTTATTGTACATATTGGGGACAATGCATATCTTTAAGTGTGAGGAAGGGGTATAATGAAAATTTTGATAATTTTCAATTTTGGGTTAATTAGTAAGCTTATTATAACATTATTATTTATTCTTGTTAACTGGCATCTTAATTAAGTTTAATTTTTTTCAAAACACTTTAGATTATTAATGATTATTAAGTTAAATTAGTATGCCAAAAAGATGAAAGCTAAAATAGGCTTGCTTTTGTAAGCCATATTTTTAGTAATCATTGAAATGGTGATCTAAATGAAAATTGCAGATTATTTACACACATTAAGCACAAATGTGAGCTTTTGAGCCTAAGAACAATACTACACCATATTATGCTCTTTTATTCTTTATTGTTGTGTTTATCATGCTTAGTTGGATGATTATAGAACTTCCTTTTATTATTCATGTTGAGATCATATGTCAAACTAGAGACATTAAAATAATAAAGGCAATTAGATTTAACCAATCGTTTTAGTTTGTTTTTCTTTTATTGTTATCTACATTGTTTTATCCCTTAAGAAAAACTAAATTTGAGATTTAGCCTTTTCTTTGATTGATAATAGTCGCACTGAAAGCCAATTACCATGTTTTTCTTAGAGAGTTTTTAATTATTTTTAAACCCTAAAGGATTTGTATTTATTTGATTACTTAAACTTGGATTATATTGAAGAATTTTAAAGAGAAGATATGTTATACTTCTGATTAATGGTGCATATTAGTTGTAAATTTATCTCTTCTCAAGTGCATTATTGTTACAACCTTATATTCTCTTCAAAGTGACTTAAAGCTAAACTTTGAAAAAAAACAGAGAAAAGTTGTGATATTTGTTAAAGCGTGAGAAAAATTAATGTTATGCCAGTTTAAATCTATACTTGAAAAATCTATGCTATAAAGAACTAAGTTTTGTGTAGTCTTGTTATGTTAATTTCCTTCACCTCGTTACCTTTTGGTTATCCTTTCTAAACCTTTACCCAAGTCCCATTACAACCAGATTAAAAAACTTTTTGATTTTTTATTTTTGCTTCTAATTTACTTATTATTGGTGGAGATGTGAGTTTATTACACACTTATGGTTAAGATTCCTTCAATGTATTAATTTCGGAGCTTTATTACATTTCCATCCTAAACATTTTGAGTGAATTGAGTGAATCATTTGTAAGGTGAAGACTTTTGTGCCTTTGATTTAAAATTTGATTGTTAATTCAATTGCTATTGATATTGATTTATGGAAGTTTGTTATAGGATTGCCAAATTCTACTTATATGTTGATTTGACTAATAAGAGATAATAATTTATGGCATAGATAGACAAGTTGAAATTAAAGAATGAATGTTTGTTGTAAGATTACCAAAGTATACTTGTATATTGATTTGATCAATAAGAGATAATAATTTAAGGCATTGATAGACAAGTTGAAATTAGAAGGGATGGTTGTTTCTAAGTTTAATGATTTAGATTATGATTTGATTAAGGACAAGCAAATACTTAAGTGTGGGGAGGTTTAATAAATGCTTAATAGACTATATATCTTAATCCCATGTTTAGTGCATTTTGTTTTTTTAAGAGTTTTTATTATTTTCAGTACTTAATTCATTTCTAGCTTGTTTTTAGGTCCTAATTACTTTCACAAATCAAAAGGAGTCGAAGTTAGGCAAAATCGAGGAAAAAAAATGAAGAATTGAAGATATTTTTGGAAGACACAACTCTTTGTACTTAGTCATGGCTATGTGAGAGACCATGTAAGTTCCTATAATTGTATACAGATTGGAGGATGTTGTTTCACCAGTGTTGGGTTCAGACACATTAGTGTGGTGATGGACACGACCATGTCCACTACCCTTGTAAGTTATTGGAACTATGTTTCTATACAACTATTAAGTTTTGCAGTGACACTGAGGGACACAGTCACTATCCTTGATAATGTCGATGATTGTGTTTAGTGTAGAAACCTCAATTTTAAAATATAGAAGGCAATTAAGAAGGGAAATAAAAAAAGTTCGAGTTTTAAACATAATTTTGAACTTTAATATAGCAGAGACTTGCGGATTGACTTAGAGATTTGATTAGGTAGCATACTTCCAGTGAAGTTTCAATAGATTTCACTACAGAAAAGGGATATATAATAGATTCTCTTGTTTTTAATTCTTCTTTTGAACCTTTGGTCATGTTTTCAATATTTATGAACTAAATTTGTTTAATACCTTGGTGGGATTAGCCTTGGGATGAACTTTGTTTTTTCACACTATAATTAACACAATTTGATCGTTGATTCATTAGACTCAATTATATGTTTTGATTATTTCTTGAATTAATATTTATAGATATTATTTCATATATTATTTTATGCAATTAAGATTAAGAAATCCTTTTTATGAATAAATTAGCATAGTTGAAATTAGTTGTATGCAAACTTAGAGATTGGTCAACATAAATCCTCTGGACTATGATTAAACCTAATAATGAAATTGTGAAATTATTTGTATGAATAGATCTAGTATAATTTCAAGGAGTTGCATGTAAACCTAGAGACAGGTTAACGTAAATCCTTTAGAATAAGGTCAAACCTAATAGTGAAATTCACAAATCAATTAAAGCAATCTTAGGATTTTAACTAGAAATAGTTTTGAATTAATTAACCTAGGATTAGGTGCTGATAGTCTTGAACAATATTAACATAAGATAAGAATTTCTATTGGCTAATAATATTTAATTAAATTGCATGATAAATATTTAACAGCTTAAGAAATCTTAAGGGGGTTTTTTACCTATTATTGCTACTTCAATTGGATAATTTTTAAGTAATTTATGTTCTTGATTATCAATTGTATTGAACTTTATTTTAGTTTTATTGTTAATTAAATCGTTACCATAATTTTTTGTTAAATAATAGAAAAGAAGTAATTACTGCTACTTGTAGTCCCTGTAAGATCAATACTTGATATTGACTATCAATATACTTTTGATAGATACACTTACCTTTGAGAACTATAGATATCACCAAACCAAACTTTGATATTACCAAACATAAAATTTGCTCTTTTCCACATATTCTTTACTAATTTAAATTTCCCTTATTCATGACACTAACACATATAAGGAGGACAATATCTAAGGAGGGCAATTATTTTGTGGTAACAAATGCAATATTCAGCTCTAAATCACTTTGAAATAGCTATATAAAAAGAATAAAAGTCAGGTCCTACACTTCCCTGTTGCAAAGTATGCAAATATTATCAGCCATGTTACCATGCCAGTGGCTCTTTGTTTGAATTCTAATCTTGATCGTAAACCATGTGATGAATGTAGCCTTAGGCCTAATGGTATTTCTCCACAATAGATCAAACAAAGGGATGATAGAATAGCTATTGGAAAAAAAGTTGATAACATGAGTAATTAGTGGCTATTTCAGTTCAGCACCCATATAATATTACCATCACTCTCAACTGAAGATAGTCGAGATAGGTTTTCTAAAAGGGATGAAAACCTCTGAACTCACCTTTCCATTCTCCATTAACAATAGTGAGGATACTTTGTGTTTTAGAGGCATATGATTCCTTAGTTGTTGAAAAGTAGAGGGCTAAATGTTAGGAACAATATCGAGCCAATTATCAAACCATATCCATATCCTTTCTCCATTCCTGATCTACTGTTTAATGCAAGGATAAATGATCTCCCTCATCTTCAACACTTGCTTAAGAATTGGAGAGTCGTCCTTAGTGAAATCAACTTGCCAAAAATTCAAATTCTTAAGTAATGTTCATGCAACCATTTGATCTATAAAGCATTACAATCAGTATATGGCCTCCACAACCTCTTACACATTAACACTTTCTCCATGTTAGTTATTGAGATAATCCCAAAGCCACCTCTTTTCTTTGGGAGAGTAACCTCACTCCACTTAATTCTAACCTTCTTTGAGTTTCCAAGTTGAGTAGACCATAAGAACGATTTCATAATTTTGTCCATCTCCTTTATGGCTCTCATTGGCATTGTGTTATATGCAGTCCAATGAAGATGTAAACTAGAAAGCACCAAAATGATGAGGGTAATACGAGCTGCATACGATGAGTATATATTTTTCCATGCCATCACTCGAGATTTGAGTTATTCAATAATTGGTAAACAGTCATGAAACTTAGGCTTATGTGCGGTAATAAGAACTCCAAGATAGCTAAAAGACATTGAGACTTTTTGATAGTGAGGTTCTTAATAACATACAAAATCCTCACATCTACAGAGATACATGGAATGCTCTTGTTAAGATTATAATGCAAGCTTGACCATTAAGTAAATACTTCAAGAGCATTCATCATTAGGCGGATAGAATAAAGGTTAGTTACATATAAAAGGATCAAGTCATTAGCATAGATTAAGTGTGTGATGTTGAATTCCCTACATTTATGGTAGAATTTGAAGCCACCATTGCACAATATATGCTTGTTTAATAACTTGGAAAATCCTTCCATAATAAGGGTAAATAGATATGAGGACAAAGGGTCATCCTGTCTAATTGTCTGCCCAATTCTGAACAGCTTTGAAGGAATACCATTAACTAGCACACTCAAGGATGAGGACTGCATACAAGCCATTATCCACTGAACAAATTTCGGAGGAAGTTACATCACATCAAGACATAATTGGATGAATTACTGGCTGATGTTATAGAAAGCCTTAAAGAAATCTATCTTAATTAAGCAACTATTGATTTTTTTCCCATACTTTTATTCTTTAAGAGATTCCTAAATCAATAAAATGTTATCGCCAATGTTTCGATCAGGAATAAAAGCACCTTGTGTAGTGTTAACTATATCAAAAGGACCAACTTAAGACATTCAGCCAACAACTTTGAGATAACCTTATAGATGGTGTTGTGGTAAGAAATAGGCCTGAAATCAAACAAAGTATGAGAATTTCTTTTTTTTTTTGGAACCAAGCAGACATATGTGTGGTTTATTCCTTAAAGTAGCTTAGATGATTCAAAAAATTCAAGGATTGACGCAGTGAATAGCTACCCAATAATAGCCTATGTCTATTGGAAAAACAAAGAGGTAAATCCATCCGATCTAGGTGATTCTGATATCATTAATAGTAATAGGTGATGTCAACTCATCCTTGTTGCTTTAATTGATATTACACTCAAAAAGTTAACGCACATTAGATTATGGTATATCTTTTTTATATATATTATTATAATCTTTAACAGTTATTTCATCTCTAAATCAAACATTATTCTTTCTCCTCTTTTTTTTAAAAATCATTCAAATAAATTTAATTTTATTCTATAATAAAGTTATTACTCAATCATACATACTCTCTTTTGGAGTATATTCCTAGCTCTTAATCAAACTTCTTGTCGAACTAATGCCATTTATTTTTGGGTTAATTGTAAAAAAAATCTAAAACTTAACTCAAATTTGTAATACTAACTCAAACTTTAAAAATTAATACGAAAACGCTCCAACCTTCAGTTTTTAACAAAAATATTCCAATGTTGAGTTCTCTGTTACTCATCACATCATAATAGTATGTATATCACATGGCTAGCACACCTTGTATTTTCGCCACACATGAATTTTATTATTAATAAATTAAAAATATCAAACTCCTCAAACATGTGAATAAGAGCATAATTATTTAATTTATTAAATAATAAAATCTGTACATATTACAAATACAATATATGACAGCTATGTGACAGAAATACTAATATAACATGGCTTACCAAATCATCCACATTCATAGAGAACTTAATATCTGGTTATTTTTGCTAAAAATTAAAAGTTAGAACATTTTAATACTATTTTTTAAAGTTCAAACTAATATTATAAAATTTAATAAAGTTTCAAATTTTTTTTAGTAATTATCCTTTTTTCTCAAACGAACTAATACTTCATGTCAATCATGTCATTTTTGTGAGAGAAAAAGAGAAGAGAAAAACCAATTTAATAATTTTTTGTATTTACAATTACCTGTAGGTAAGCTATATATTTATTATTGTTTTACTGTGTGTAAAAGGATTATTCGTTAGTGTTTATTGTAGAATTTTTCATAATTTTCAAAGCGTTGGTTTATCTTAATGTTTTTACCTAATAACATTAAAAGAGATAAGAATAATGTGATTATAGAATAATGTGAATCAACTTTATTTAAATAGCTATACATAAACCTGGTTGGAAATGTGGCCAACTCTATTTAGAAGATTGACGCTTAGACCCCAGATAGGGTTAACGACATGTTATTTTTATTATAAATTCAAATATCTTATTATTACTTTTGATAATTTTTTTCAACACTAAAAATTGAATAAAATTCAAAATTTAATTGTTATTTACCCAATTCAAAGTGCAAAAATAATATACAAGTTCGAATTAATTAAACTTATAAATAATAAATATTTTTATAGCCTGAATTCGAAAAAGATTATAGACTCAAATCTTATCACGTATTTATCAAAATAGAACAAATTGTACAATAAATCTTTCCATACAATTACAGTGATCAGTACTTAGAAACAATAAAAAAGAACCAATTCAATTCCCTGCGCAAAGAACCTCAAAACAAAGACACAGATTAGACATAGTATAGTATGTCAACAAATGAATAATAGAATAGTAGCGTTGAATGAAGAACACGTCTTAATAACCACCAGGAGTTGATGCAGGCTCCGATGTGTAGAAGAAAGGTCCGACTGAGAACAACTTCATCCTTTTGTCATTTAAAATGCGGTAATTGGAGAATCCTGCACCAGTGATCCCTTTGTTGACATCAGTTGGGAGCTTGCAGGTCTCCAATGGGGAGCTTTCAAGGAAGGCCTTGCAATCTGTAAGCTTCAACTTATCGTCGTCAAGATCTGGCAACGTCTTAAAGAAATAGCCCTTTGCATCAGTCACGCATGAGAATGATGTTGCCTCGTACCCATTTTGGCCCACAGCCGAGCATGTTATCTTTGCCACAGCTCCTGCATACC
>JANZXR010331484.1:0-27413 GCA_027575705.1 Erythroxylum echinodendron | reverse complement strand
TTCCTAACTTCTCCGATTGACCTCACTTGGGCCTGTTTCTCAGGTCCGACCCGTTCTAGGGAAACGGGATGTTACAATTTGGATCCTAGATATCAAACTATTTAAGTCTTTAAATTATTTTATTAATTATATATTAATTATTTTATTAATTTAGATACATTGGAAACCAATTATAACACATATTAATTTAAATAATGTTTTTAGACTTTTATGATCGGTGGCTCAGACACATCAACTATGACTCTGACATGGACCTTCAGTAACTTGTTAAACAATAAACATGTATTGGAGTGTGCCCAGCAAGAGCTTGACCAAAAAGTTGGTAGAGAACGATTAGTGAACGAAATCGACGCTGAGAATCTGTTATACATCCAAGCCATTATTAAAGAAACCTTACGATTGTACCCACTGGTCCATTGGCAATTCCACATGAATCGATAGAAGATTGTTACCTTGGTGGGCATTTTATCCCAAAAGGGACTCGTCTATTTGCTAACTTATGGAAAGTGCAAAGAGATCCAAAGTTCTGGTCAAATTCGAAAGAGTTCATGCCTGAAAGATTTCTGACAACAAAAGTGGGTGTTGATGTTTATGGTCAACATTTCGAGTTTCTCCCATTTGGCTCAGGAAGACGGTCTTGTCCTGGAATCAACCTAGCAATGCAAGAGATGTCATTGACACTTTCAAGGTTACTTCAGGCATTTAACTTCCACAAACCATCAGACGATCCAATTGATATGACTGCGGGCTTACATATTGCCCTATTTAAAGAACAACCTCTAGAAGTATTGGTGACTCCACGCCTTCCTCTTGAGCTTTATCAAAAGTAGAAAATGAGGAAGATAATATCGTTTTTTTTGTGTTTTTAATAAAGAGACGCTAGAATCTCTTACCTACCATAATGTATCATATATATGCCAAGAGTGAGTTATAAAAAAAATGATCTTCTTAAAATAATATAGGTCTAACATTCATGTATATCTCATCATTCCTATCAGGCCTTTTCTATATAATATTACCTTATACTACATTACCAAATTTTTTATTTAGAGTGACAAAAAAGTAAAGGAAAATTATAAAATGAATTATTGGGGTTTAGAGATCAATTTCTCTAACTTATTTAAGGAAATCGGCTCATTTCATATTGTAATATCCTTTGCAAAGTTGTTTAAACTGATCATAAATTGATTGAAGAATTTGCGACCTAATATCATTGATAGCTATAAAGGGGCTTTCTTTAATGATAGACGATATCATATTGATAACATAAGAATTACTCAGAGGCCATTTAAGGAAACAAGCTCCTATAAATTGTATTATAAAGGTTGATATGAAAAAGGCATTTAAATGTATAAATTTAAACTTCTTATTAACATTATGAGGATTTCCTAGAGTTTTCATGGGATGGGTGTAGCAATGTATGACATCAGCATCTTTTAGTGTTTTGATCAATAGAGAACTTACAAAGTTATTCAAGGTAGCTAAAGGTTTTAAGGCAATGAGACCTTATATCTTCATATCTCCTAATTTTAGGCATGGAAGTACTTATAAGCCTTATAAAACTAAATTATACCAACAATTTCATATTCAAGCATCATACAAAATGTCTAAAAATGAAATTACCACCATACTCTTTGTATATGACATCCTCTTTTTTTCCTAAGTAGATTTCAGTTCTTTATGTTTCATATTAACTGTAATGAATCTCTTTAAGAGATGTCATTGACACTTGCAAGGTTACTTCAGGCATTTAACTTCCACAAACTATCAGACGATCCAATTGAGATGACTGTGGGCTTACGTATTGCCCTATTCAAAGAACAACCTCTCGAAGTTTTGGTGGCTCCACGCCTTCCTCTTGAGTTTTATCAACAGTAGAAAATGAGGAAGATAATATCATGTTTTTGTTTTTGTTTTTAATAAAGAGAGGCTACAGTCTCTTACCTACCATAATGTATCATATATATGCCAAAAGTTAGTTTAGGGTTTAGGGTTTAGGGTTTAGGGTTTAGGGATAAAAAATATGAGCTTCTCAAAATAATATAGATCTAACATTCATACATAGCTCATCATTCTTATTAGGCCATTTATATATAATATTACCTTATCCTACATTATCAATTTTTTTATTTAAGGTGACAAAAAAGTAAAGGAAAATTATAAAATGAATTATTGGGGTTTAGAGATCAATTCCTCCAACTTATTTAAAGAAATCAATCTCATTTCATGTTGTAATATCCTTTGTAAAGTTGGATATAAACTGATCACAAATTGATTGAAGAATTTGCTACCTAATATCATCTATAGATGTAAAGGGGCTTTCTTCAATGATAGATAATATCATATTGATAACATAAGAATTACTCAGAGGCTACTCAAGGAAACAAGCTCCTATAAATTGTATTATAGAGGTTGATATGAAAAAGGTATTTAAATGTATAAATTTAAACTCCTTATTAACACTATGAGGATTTCCTGGAGTTTTCATAGGATGGGTGTAGCAATGTATAACATCAATATCTTTTAGATTTTTGATCAATAGAGAACTTACAAAGTTATTCAAGTTAGCTGAAGTTTTTAAGGCAATGAGACCCTATATCTTCATATATCTTAATTTTAGGAATGGAAGTACTCATAAGGCTTATAAAGCTAAATTATAGGAACAATCCCACATTCAAGCATCATAACAAATGTATGAAAATGAAATTACCAGTATACTCTTTGTATATGACAGCCTTTTTTTTTCCTAGGTAGATTCCAATTCTTTGTGCTCCTTATTGGCTATAATGAATCTCTTTAATCAAATTTCAAAACTAAAGATTAATAAAGATATAATTAAATTCATCCTATCCCACTCTTCAAGATACCTAGGAGCTTAGTTTATTGCTATAATTGGGCTAAAGTGCATGAATCCTCTAATAACTTATTTGGGGATCCTAATTAAGGCCAGGAAGTCGTCATACTTTGACTATCAAACTGTCTTGGAAAATTCAAAAGAAATTCTATAATTGGTGTAATATAAGCCTATCTAAGCTAATTGAGTTCAACTAATAAACTCAGTTATTGGTAGTCTACATATACTGGTTAGTCTATCTTTCAATTCCAATTGGCATTAATATTAAAAGGATGATGAGAAATGTCCTATAGTCAGGAGAATGTAATAAGCAGGCTCTAGCCAATGTTAAACGGAAGGAGCTCTCCTTATCTAAGAAAGAAGGAAGATTACGTATCAGACATGTAAGATTAACTAATAGAGTTATACTAATCAAAAGGCTCCGAAGGATGTCTTAAGGCAAACAAGCTCTGTGGGCTAGATGTTTGTATGAATACGATATACATAAAGCTCACTTTTGGTCCTTCATCTTAAGAACCATTGTTTTATAGTCTTTATTACAAATCCTCAAGGATATGGAACCTATTAGGGGGTGATTAAATATAAACTAGGGATGGAGTAGACAAAAAGATTCTAGTTTGATAACTAACTCAAAGTTAGTATATTAAGGAATGTCCGTTAAGATAATAGATTACACAACACAATTCCTAAAGATGCAACTATTAGTTAAGTCCTAACAATAAATCTCAACTTCCTTGAAACAATTCCCAAAAGCCCTTTTGTTAATATGATTCTAAATACTCACATTTTTCTAGAGAGAAGGGATAAAGTTTAATGAAGCCTCAACGAAGAGGGAACTACTACAATTCCTTATAAAAAAGGTTGTTAAGTAATCCCCTAAAATATCTTAGTCCAAATTTGAATGATTCTTTCATTCTAACCAAAAGATGCATTTACTATATGGCTAACGAAGTTTGCTTAATTGATTATAAATTTACTCCATAACACTTAGTGATTAATGATATGAAATGCTTAAGATAGTCATTTTAGTTTATATTTGTCTTTAGGTACAAGTTGGAGGCACAAAAGCTAAAATAAGTTAAAAACACATTCCTTAATCCATCCTCTTAATGTTTCTTTGTGGGATAAGAAGGAGATGGATTAGAGCGAAGATGGGATAAAAAATGCAAGAAAATGAAGAATTTAGCATGAATTACAAGATGTATGGTGGTATATCCACTTATACCTCCATTTATAATCAAAAAATGGGTGTTTTATGATGCACAGTTAAATGCATAGAGCACCCATTTCGTGACTATACACATTCATGTAAGTGGATTCGTGCATCTAACCATGCATCTTCCTATAAACCTAATTTTTGTTATAAATAGGCATTTGAGCATCCAAACATAAGATGAATCATTTTTGGAAAATGAAAGGTGGTAGAAACCTTACTTCTTTGGGATCTATGGAGGGCTAATCTTCCTTTTTCTAGTTTGTAGTTGAAATCAAAGATAAAGAACAAAATTTGAATATCTCTTCAATGTGCACTATTGATTCTCTTTCTCTTTAGAAAATTTTTATGTTATTATTAGCTTATTATTTTAAGTATTCATAGATGAATGATTAATATTATCATTACCAATAGATTGTTTATGAATGAACCTATTTCCAAAATATGGAATACAATATATAATTGTTGTATTTTCAATTCATTTGTAGTAAACTAATGTTGATGAATCATTAGGGACAACATGACATTGGTTAAATGGCCTGAGCTTGTGTGGTTGTTGCCTAGATTACTTTGTTTTCCTAGTTTATAATGTGACTGTCCTACTAAATCTAGAGAGGCTATTTTAGGTTATTTGATAGCTGGGTTTAGTTAAAGAGCTTATTTTGATTAAACACAAACTAAAGGAAAACTTAGGCTAATAGAGCTTATTGTTAACCTACGATTAATATTTTCTAAGAGAGATGTGAAATCAATAAGACCTTGAAGTATGTTTATTTGTGTGTAGGTTAAGATTGAACTAAAAATCAGATTCCAAAATCAGTTATCAATTTTTTCACTTCAATATTGTTTAATTTGATTTTCTTTCATTAGTTCAATTTTACTTTGTTTTCTTATTAATTCCAACCAATCCCCCATATCCTAAACACTGATTCTGTTCATTACAAAAGCGAAACACACTCATACTCTCTGTGAATACGATCCCTACTCTCCCCTACTGTAAATTTAGTTGTACAGAGTTAGGTTTTATTTTCTGATGCATTTGACACGTATTAGCTAATAGCTAAAGGCAGACTCCCTATATGTTCTCTCCCAAAGATGATTCTAAACACAACTAAAACCTGCATTTTTGTAATTAAAAGGAGTAGATACTGGATCATTTATTCTTCAATTATGGTTACCCAAAGTATATTTGGAAAGGAGTAACTCAGATATTTACTACCCCTCCCCGCAATAAATTGTCTAAAATGATCGTTTTGACATGCGAGGATTAGTTTGCATGTAAAGGTGGTGTTATCACCTTTAAATAATACTTTAGAGTGTAGTATATGTTTTATGAAAAGCAAGAAATTGAATAGTTTTTCAAAGCGAAGCTAAACATCAAAATGAAGTGCTAAAAGAATTGATTATCTTTGCTAGGGAGCAACTGTTGAGCCAAAACATTCATCTCACTAGTTATGGCCTTCTGATTCACTGTCAGATGAAATAAGCAGTTCCAATTAGATGTAAATGGATCCTTATTTAAAAAATATAAAATACTTAATCTATACATATAATAATTAAAATAAGATTGAAATTTTGACATATAGTACAATATTAAAAAATCAATCATATTTTTTAAGTATTCTTAATAATATATATTCCATATAATTACATAACAATAATTTTAATTTCATGTATGCCTTTAATAGGTGACTAAATGATATAATTTTTTAACTTCTTTGAATTTAATATGTATCTATATAACACATTTAATGTATAAGTTAATGATATATATAATTAATATTTTGAGAATTATTTGCATTTCTATTGGAGTATAAATGATCGAAACTCTTGACTTATTTGAATTTATTTATTATGCTTTTTCTTATTTGAATTTATTTATTATGCTTTTTATAAGTATTGAATTGTGCCTCACACAATACGAAAATAATTTTATTATATTATTAATTTAGGCAAAAAGGGTCAAATTAAAATTTTAACATTTCCACCAAAATTTAATCTAAACTCGAATGTTTTAGAATCTTTAAAATGAACCCTAATATTTTGAAAATGTTTAATTTATATACTAATTTAATAGCTCCATTAATATTCCATTAAATAATATAATTTTAATTTTTATAAATATTTTTTAGATCTTATTGCCACCTGTGCATCTTAGCTGGCTATGATCTTATGAAAAAAAACATCCCTCTCACCTCTTACCACAACATTTAGGAAAATCCCTAATTTTCTTAATTTACTTTATCCTAGAATATCAACACCTTTTCTATTACAACAAAAAATATTGCCTCATTTAGTAAGAAAAATTGACTAAACAACAATCAAAATTAAAAAATTACCGAATATTTGAATCATCCATAAATTCTTTATAAGTGAAGAATTGAAAAGCGGAGAAAAGGTATGAACAATATTTGCATGATTGATATATTATAGGGGGCCTAATATTAAGCATATAGATTGCTTGAAACTTCATTAACAGGGTCGTTAGTAAATAAGAAAAAAAATATTACAAAACAACGTTGAGAAGAAAGTCAAAGATATTAGTAGCCGTAACAATAAAGATAACATCTTCTTTACGGAGTGTCCTCATTTTCCATTTTATAATCTCCATCCAAAACCTTTATATTAGCTCATAAGCCATAGAGAACATAACAAGAGCATCCCTATATATAATTTTACATCATCCTAGACTTCTTCACGATTTTCTTGATCCCTGCTAAAAACTGTAAGTGAGGAACAATTTTCCTAGAAATCCTAGCAGAGACTATCTATAGCAAGACTAACTAGTTATGGCTACTGTCTTGATGTTGGCTTAAAGGTGATTTCATAGTTGACTAACTTAAACCTAAAAAATTCCTCAAAATGCTTCTGTTTTTCTTGTGTATATGCTATTGTTGTTGTTAACAAAATATGGTCCACTAGATGCTAACATTGATGGCTACTTGTTTGCCCTACCACTTTGAAGCTTTAACACTTTATAGCCAATAACACATCCAATGCTTCAAGAAAAAAAGCTCCATCAAATTGGATTTTGGTTTGAGTCTTATTGTTGGGATTGAAGTTTCACATGAAGATCAAATTAGCAGTTTTAGGGCTAGTGATCTGCCTAATTTTAGAGAAAAATGGTTCCATTTATCTAAACTAAAATGAGCTACTAAGGTGCTTGTAGTATTGTTTAAACAGGAGCTCTTATAAATGGAACAAATGAGGAATAAAGAAGAGGAATAAAAGCAAGATGAAGAGACAAAAAGAGATGTTTAAATAAAGTGAAGAAAAAAGGAAACAAACTTAAAAAACTTAGGCGATGATATTCAAAAATAAGGTAAATCGGAAAACTATATAGCCAAACATATTTGGCCAACCTTGGCTAACCATTTGCCACATAAATAAAATTAATTTTATTATAATGGAAGGGGTAAGGATATGATTATAATATTATAATTTTGTTATTCTTCTTCTTCTTCTTCTTCATTTTGTTGCTCATCATCCTTTATTTTGCCTTTTTTGGTTCAAGTTTCTTATTGTTAGATTAAAAATGGTGAAAAAAACAAATTTGATAAATTATTTGTGTTAATACTATTACTATTTTGATAATAATTTAAAAGAATTAAGAATTTCATGTTCTTGGAAGCTGAAAAAGTTATAGTCCAAAATAATGATGACATCTTTTTTTAAACACATCTAATTTGCTTACACTTTCATTTGTATTAATTTCAAATAGGGACACCATTTTTTTCATCAGACGTAAGCATTTAAGCTTACAATGAAATAAAAAAGATGAAGCATTGACTTGTGTTACCTTCAACATAAAGATTAGGTTTAGTTACTTAATTTTTGATGAATGGGTTTATATAAACCTTAGAAACCTTCATTGATAGGCTATAAAGGCTGTGAGAATACCAACACTATGTAGGAAGAATACCTTGACTTAATAAAACTATTCCAGACATTCTTGCATCCAATACCATAATTATGTATAAAGAATACCACCACCTATAATAGATAAGTTGCACATTCACCTTAAAACGAGAGTATCATGACTTTGAAATTAAGATTTTGTGCCTTAATTAAAACTATACTAGAACTTCCAATACTATAATTTTGCCTTAAAATACCAATATTGATAATAGTTAAGTCAAATATTCACCCTTAAATGGGAATAGCATGCCTCAGTATGAAGAATGACATGCATTAGTTAAAACTATATTAGGCCTTCACACATCTAAAAATAGATTTAAGGAGAATGCAAGAAATTTACACCATCTTATTACAACTACCATTAATGCCCTTATTTCAACTCAGATTGAGTTATATCGAAAACCTAAATGTAGTATACTCATTGACGAGGAGAAGTAAGCATTGTATAACTTCACTAAAGCTCTTTCTTTTAATCAATCATTTATGATGAAAACGTACAAATTTTCTTGTTGAAGGGTCATAGATCTAGTATCTGTAGGAAAAACTGCAAACATAATAAAAATTTAATGTGTAATAATCATATAATTTGCAATCAAGATTTGTTGAAAGAGGCTTTTAAATATTTCTTTAGTGTTATGAATGCCCCCATCAATGGTCAATCTTCAAGGAAGGTACTTAATAGCATCATGTGTAGTTCTATTACTCCTTAGGAATCTGAAATACTCTTAAAACCTGTTACTAAAGTAGAAATTCTGCAAACTATCAAAATTTTGAATTCCCAAAAAACTCCGAGTCTACATGGGTTTAACATGACGTCCTTCATTAAGCTTGGCCTATCATTGAAGACATAGTACTTGATGAAGTGTTAGAATTCTTTGAGAAGAAAATGATACTCAATGTGATTAATGGAAACTTCATAACACTCATTCCTAAAGTAGGTGAATAGAGACGTGTTAGAGATTTTAGACCTATAGCTTGTTGTAACTCAATATACAATATTATTTTTAAAAAACTTGTCCAATAAATTAAAGATGATCTTGTTAAACCATATAAATAATCCATAAAGGGCTTATATTCCTATTAAAGAGAAGGGTGATAACATTCTTTTGTTACAAGAATTTAGGAAGGGTTATTCCAAAAGGAAAGGAGGAAAAAACTACATTCTAAATATTAATCTAAAGAAAGTATATAATAATGTTGATTGGACTTTCTTACGTAACATCATGAAGGCTCTAAATTTTCTTGATTATTACTTTGAAAGGATCTCGTTTTCCTTTACAAGTTCAATGGAGAATTAACCAAATTCTTTAAGAGTTTGAAAGGTATTAGGAAGGGAAACCCTTCTTCACCATACTTATTTGTCATTATCAAGAAGGTATTTAACAAATTTTTGTTTAAAATTGTTAAGAGGACAAACCACTTCAAATAGCATTCTAAGTGTAGGAAATTGGGAATTAACAATTTTTGCTGATGACTTAATTATCTTAGCTAGGATGGACAAAACTTCACTGTCAGTAGTAATAAAGGCTATCAATATATTCACTAAGTTGTCTAGTCTTTATGTTAATAATGACAAGTCCTCTTTTTATTTATCTAGAAATGTTCAGGATCAAAGAAGTACAGTTGAACATGTCAGTGGGTGCACAATTGTCTATCCCTTTCACTTATCTTGGAATTCTAATAACTTCTTCCTAACTAAGCTATAAAAGTTTTAAACCTTTGGCGGATACAAAAACATGCTAAAATCACAGGTTAGAGAATGAAACATTTATCTCTAACTGGGAGAGCTCATTTAATAAAACTATTTTATGTTCAAACAAAATTCATTAGGCAATACATCTTGCTATTCCATGTGCTATAAACAATACCATTAATAAATTTCTTAGAAAATTTCTATGGTCTGGTTCTAATGAAGGAGGTTATAAAGGTAACATTAAATGGTATGAAGCTCTAAAAAGCATGGGGGTTTAAATATCTTTCCTTTAAAACTCTTGAATAACTATATGATGATCAAGAGATTATGGAAATCGATTAATGATTACAAGGCTTTATGATGTTAGTGGGTATATGCATTATACACCAAAGATAAAAGCATTTAGGAAATTGATCTATCATCAAAAATCCATTTACTACTCTAAAGGAGATATTAAAATGGAGAAACTTCATTAGAATCCACATCAAGAAAGTAGTAAGAAATGGGATGAATGTACTGCTTAGACATGACAGTTTGTTATTTGATGGTCCTCCTATACAAAATGTTGAGCTAAACATATTGAAAAACTTTATTCCTAAAAATCAGAACCTATCAAATACAATGGTGGTAAAAAATAAAATCCTCTTGAGAAAAAATGACAATAATTTGTAGATGCAGTTTAATAATGTGGAGTTAAAGGACAATGCAGAGGAAAAGAATTGGTGGTGGCCTAGTGTTAATAGGAAATCCAATTAAGCTTTTTTAGTTGAATCTTAGGAATGTCTCTTGGTATAAAATAATACAGTGCAAATACAACCTTGCTACAGATGCAAAAACTTTACAGAGAGCTATAAAGGAGAAGTTACCTATTGTTGGTAGAATAAATAGGTTTAAATACTTGATAAACTAGTGTAATATTTGTAAAAGTCAATTGGAGAGCTCTATACACCTATTTTTCCAATGTAAATATATATGTGGAGCTTGCAATCAATGATCCACCAGTGGAGTGGCAACAGATCATAATATGGAGTGTGAACTTGTAACATGACAAAAAGGATTACATATAGAGTTATTTCATAGCCTTATCCTATTTACATAAATGGGATGAAAGGAACAAACAAATTTCACAAAAAGAAGCTATAAACAATTCATGACTAAGCTAGTTAGTTCCATTAGAATTTACATAGCTACCTTATGTGACAAAATTGCTCTAGAAACAAATTACATTAGCAGTAAGTGATGTAACTAGTTTCTAACTTTTGTCTTTTGTAAATGTTTTAATGCTTTATAGCTCGGCTACTTTATCTAGTTGAACATTCTCTTATTGAGAATCCTTTATTAGACATTATATTTTTCATCCTTTTACGGCTTAATTCAATTTTCATTTTCCAAAAAAGAAATTCCCCTGTACTTATCTTTTGGCCATCCTTAAGGAAAACACAAGATCAAAATCAAACCTTTCCTTTTTAACCATATTTTCGAAGAATAGATAGTTGTATAAAAGAAGGACCAACTTTTAAAACCTATAGCAAGAATTGATTCAATGTTTTTAATCATGATCAATAAAAAACCATTAACATCAAAATTTGAGTAATCTAATGGTAGACTTTCACAAGTTATATTTAAAAAGAGATCAATTTATAGGTACACTCAAACACCTTCCATAATTAAGACATTTCATGACTTTGCATGTATTTACAATTCTTCAACAATAAAGAATAACATGCATAATATGAATTAAAGGAAATTTTAAGGTTTTAGTGAGGTGAAGATTAAGGTCAGAAATATCTAGGTCATCTAGTTCAAAAGCCATCAAAACTAGTGAAGAAGGAAGAATACTCAATAGGGCTTTAATTGTAAAAATTACCATCCAATCAAATATAGGTACCTTCAGCCATGTTGAATGCAAAAACTCTGCTCCACAAATTGGATTTAAAAATTTAGACAAAAAAACCATATGAAGCACAAAGAATTAGAAGAAATCACCTATACGAATGATGATGAACAGTCAATTATATCCATAAGTAGTAACTCTTCATAACAAATTCTCCCTTATCTATATCACAATCAAGCCATTCTTTAAAACTTTGGGAGGAAAGATTATCGTAAATTACTGAAAAAACGATTAGCCTCCTTGATGATTTCTTTTCTTTTATTCTTTTTCTCTTTTTTTAAGAAAAATTAGAACAAAGACAAAGATATAAAGAAACTATATCAACAATAGAACTCATCTATAGAAAATGGAGAATAAGTTCCATCAACTATAACCAACTAGCTTATATGAGCACCCTAAACGTATTCTCTTATATATCCATAAACATCAACAATCACAAATTCTTCAATAATTTTAAGACTTAGGTAAGACATTTTATTAAGTTAAAGGCTTTTAAAGTGATTAACATAGAGACAAAATGCTAATAAATCTTAAATTTGCTTAACAATGAGATATATCATGTCATTACGTAGGTTATTTGGCAAAATGTGGCTTGCAAAACAAAGAATGACTATATCATTTTAATATTAATGCATCATGTCTAAGTAAATTCTTGAATTGACCCAATTCATTCTCTTTCTTAAGTGCCACTATGGAAGAAGAAAATATATCAGAATGGTTTTGTAGCGTTAGTATTTCAAAAGAAATGCTATACCAAAAGTCATAATGACATATTTAGGATCATCTTCATCATCTTTTAACCAAGAGGGTTAAAAAATTAGTAGATCCCCTTTCTTTTATGGAAATGATTACTTTTATCGGAAAATAAGAATACATTTTTCTTAAAGGCTGAAAATGTTGATTTAAGAGAAACTTTCTTAAGTGGTCCATACATTCCTACTAAAATTATAGATGATAGAAAAGTTTCCATATTGAAAGAAGAATTGGATCTTCAAGAATAAAGAATAATCTCCTTAAATAGTAAAGTTGCCTATATTTTATTTTATGCATTAGGAAGAAAAAGATTCAACAGAGTTTTTATATGTGAAATGACTAACAAAATTTAGCATGCATTAAAAATTATTCATAAAGGAACAATTTAAGTTAAGGAAAATGAAGTTAGTATGCTAAGTCACCAATATGAATTATTCTAAATGAAACATAATGAAAGAATTTCTAGAAACAAAGTGAAACATAATATAAATAAATAGTAGATTTATGTATATTATCAATGCTTTCGATGGTCTGAGAAGCATACTCCATCATTGAAATGCTAAGGAAGTTGCTTAGGTCATTACCGAAAACATTGGAAACAAAGTGATGGCAATATAAGAAGCTAAGGATCTACAACTCTACCATTAGAGGAGCTTTTTACATCTGAAATGAGGCTCCAATAGATTTAAGAATAAATTATGCTTTCTAAGGGAAAAAATTTAGCTTTTTCTTTTAAAGCCTCAAAAGAATAATTAAGTGAAAAGGAAGAGAGGTCGTCTACTGAAAGTGACGAAGAAGATATTGCGTTAATCACTAAAAAATCAAGAAATTTTTGAAAAAGAACTCTTCTAAGAGAAAGGACTACAGAGCTGGTATAGGAAACTCAAATACATAAAGTCTCAATGTCATCTTCTCAAAGAAAATGAAAAACATGAATAAATGGTAATAAGGATAAGAAAGAAAAGGGGAAAAATAAGGCACTCAAAACCTCCACTTAGGATGACATAAGTGACTAAAAATGAGAATTTAGAAGGAGATATAGCTCACATGTGCTTTCTGGATAAAGATGATGATGAGTTACTCTCCAAATTTAGAAATATGATGAAATTATTAAGGTTCTTGAATTTATGAATATTAAAAAGAAAAAACTATGTTCCAAACTCCAAGAAGTTTAAAAGAATCTAAATGCATGTATGGGTGAAAAATGAAAAAATAAAGAGTAACTTCTACAAGTATAGACATAATGGATAATTAGGACTTAAATGATTTAAAGCATAAGAATTAAGAGTTAAAGAAGGAAGTTAAATCTTTTAAGGACTCATTATACAAGTTCTCAAAAGGAAGTGGGAAACTAGAAAACATATTAGGAGCTCAAAATAGTTCTAATAATAGACATGAAACTGGATATAGCTATAGGAATTCTTCTAAATATAGCTATGGGAATTCTTCTAACACCAAAACCACTTTGTCAAAGAAAAACATTTACATAATGAAGAACCAATGCCTAGGATTATGAACAAAGAGCATCCAACTTTAAGCATACATACAACATATCCACTAGGGCTCACATTAAGAGAAAACCTCATGCTTTCATGTACGATTCACAATCAAGGAAAGAATATGCACAAATCCTATACAAAAACATATGATAATATGAAATCTCACTCATACCATGTTAGGCCTTACATCAATATAATTTTATAACATATGTTTACTCTCCACACAAGCATTATTTTAATGAAAGAAGCATGTCTTATACATACAAGTATTCTTGCACTTATCATTACCTAAAGAGATTATTTAAATCACTTAACAAAGAATAACTTTTCATCACTTATATGCAAATAGAAGAACAAGGAATACATTTATACATAAAATTTATAATGGTCCATCATCATACTATAAAATCATACAACATTATACGTTACTTTTGTTGTAGATATAGGCATATTAACAAATTCTTCTTTCTAAAACAAAGATAATGAGTAAACCTATAAGAAAATGGGTTGAATAGAAGAAGGAGATGAAAACCAAGGATTCAAGCTTATCTGTGTAGCGAAAACACATTAATTGGGTTATTTTGTAGGTTTATAAGAAAAAGAGGAACAAATAGTTCATAGATAGTGGGTGCTCAGCGCATCTGATCGACAATGCATCCTAATTCTAAAATCTTAACAGATAAAGATGGAGCATTTAGCAGATTTGGAGATAATTTTAAGGGTAAGATAATTGCAACTGGTAAAGTTAGTAAGGAAGATCACACTATAATTGATAATGTACTTTTAGTTTATGGATTAATGAAAACTTGTTAAGTGTGAGCCAACTATATGAAAAAAGGCTACAAAGTATGCTTTAAAGGGAGATCATGCATTATATCTAGAGTAGTTGACAATAGTATTGCATTTTCTCTAACCAAGATATGAAGTGCCTAATGTCTATTAGTGAAGATGCATAAATTTGGCATAGGAGACTTAGACAAGCAAGTATAAAACTCTTCTGTAACTCTAAAGAACTTGTAAATAGGATTCCAAAGGTTAAATTCACGAAATATAAGATTTGTGGAGCTTGTCAAATGAGAAAATAAATGAAGAGCTCATTTAAAGTAGAAAATTAGTAACTTCCATTGTACTGTTACAATTACTTCATCATGTGGATTTGTTTGAACTAAATAAGGTTGTAAGTTTATGTGGTAAGTTTTAATATTTTGTCATAGTTAATGATGATTTTAGATTTACTTGGGCCTTATTCTTAGCAAAAAAATATCAATGATTTAAAGCATTTTTCTAAGTTGGCAAAATGGTACAAAATGAAAATGATCTTTCCTTTGCCTCTATTAGAAGTGACCATGGTAGGGAATTTAAATATGAAAGGTTTTTAATCTTTTGTAAGGATAACAATTTCCTTTAAAATTTTCTTCACTAAGAAACCCTCAAAATATTGGAGTTATTGAAAGGAAAAAATATGACCTTACAATAAATGGCTAAAACCATAATCATTGAGTATGATCTTCATAAATATTTCTAGGTAGAGGCAATCACCATCATATATCACATCTTTAATATAGTCTATATAAGATGAACCTTAGATAAAACTCCCTATGAACTATGTTATAGGAAGAAGACAAAAATCAATTACTTCCAAGTTTTTGGTTGTAAGTGCTAGGTCTTAAACATTAAAGAGAACTTAGGAAAGTTTGATTCTAAAGTAGATAAGGGACTTTTCTTGTCTATTTTTTAACTAACAAAGTGCATAGGGTTTTTAATAAAAAGAACTTTACTATATAAGAATTTATACATGTTGCCTTTGATGAATCTAACTTTTTTATTTCTAAGAAAATATTAAAGATGATGAAATAAGAACATCCAAAGAAGACACTAGCCCTAGAAGTAAACAAAAGTAATAACTAACAAATTGATCATGAACACATTGTCAAACCAAATAAGCGAAATGAGAAGGACAAGGAACTCTGAGAGATTGGAAATTCAAGAATAAGCATCCTCTAAATAAAATTTTAGATGATGTTTAACAAAAGGTAATCACTAGATCTCATCTTACAGATTTATCTAATCTTGCTTTAATTTCTCAAGTTGAATTTAATACAATAGAAAAGGCACTTAATGATGAAAATTAGGTTCTCTCAATGAATGGGGAGTTGAATCAATTTGGTCATAATAAAGTGTTGACTTTAGTATCTAGATCTAGTGATCATCAAACAATAAATACCAAGTGGGTCTTTAAAAATAAATTAAATAAATTGGATGCTATTGTAAGAAATAAAAATAGATTGTTAGTAAAAGGGTACAATCAAAAGAAGGCTTAGACTTTGAGGAAACTTTTACTTTAGTGACTAGGTTATAAGCCGTTAGACTCTTTCTTACATTTCCATCCTATATGAATTTCAAATTGTTCTAAATAAATGTTTAAAGTGATTTTTAAATGGTTTCGTTAAAAAAATAAGTTTATATTGATCAACTTCTTAATTTTGAAAATATAAAGCTCTAAATCGTGTCTACAAATTGTCCAAAGATTTATATAATGTGAAACAAGTTTTAGAGCTTGGTATGATATGCTAAGTGCATTTCTTTTAGAAAATGGACTATTTAAAGGCAATTTTGACACTACACTTTTGATAAATGCACAATCATAATATCCTAATTATTTAAATTTATATTAATGATATCATTTTTAATTGTAATAATGAGAATATATTTAAAGAATTTTCTATGTGTATGAGTAGGGAGTTCGAGATGAGCATAATGGGAGAACTTAAATTAATTTCTTTCTTAGACTCCAAATCAAGCAAACGAAGGAATCAATCTTTATTAATAAAGGAAAGTACACCAAAGAATTGGTCAAATGTTTCGGAATGGATCAAACCAAACCATTAGGACTCCTAAGAGTATTACAAGAAAATTGGACAAAGATAAAGAAGGTAAATTAGTAAACGTAAAGCTCTATCGAGAAATAATTGTAGCTTCATTTATCTTACCACAAATAGGCTTAATATAATGTTTAGTTTTTGCATATGTACTAGGTTTCAATCAAATCCTAAAGAATCATATCTATTAGCTATTAAGCGCATCATTAGATACTTATATGGAATCATTTCATTAGAACTTTAATACCCTAAGAATATATTATTTAAATTGATTAGTAATTTAGATAGTCTGGATAGAAAGACCACATCTAGTACTTATCAATTCCTAGGAAATGCATTAGTTTCTTAGTTTAGTAAGAAACAAATTTTGGTTTCTATATTAATAGTAAAAGTTGAATATATGGTGGCTATCAGTTGTTACGCTCAAACCCTTTGGCTTAGATAATAAATTAAAGACTATAGATTATATCTCACTAAGTTACCAATCAAATGAGATAACACTAGTGCCATTTGTCATATAAAGAATCCTATTCAACAATTTAGGACTAAACACATAGAATTTAAATATCATTTCATTACAGATCTTATTCAAAAATTCGTGGATACACAACACTAATTTGTTGACATTTTTACTAGACCTATGAGTGAGGATAGATTTTGTTTAATTATAAGATAATTAAGGATGATTAATGGAAATTCCCTCAGATAAATGATTTTTTAAAGTTATTATAAAGTTAATTTATTTTTCTACTATGTCATGAGTTACGAAAACTTAATGGATGACTAATAAACATGGTTGGTCTACTAATATCCTTTAAACAATGAACTTATTTGCCTCTTGAGAGTTTGGCCCTTATTTAGCTGTGTGATTAGTCACCCAACCAATCGCACTGGTCGACTAGTACTCCTTAATGGTCAACCAATTTTTTTAACTTTAGGAATTTTTTCTTTCCCAAGAGTTTGGTCCCATAAACTAGTAACCAAATCCCCTAAGTGGTTGACCAATACTATTGATCTCTTAATTCCTATTGTTCCAATTGATCATTTTCGATGACACATCCAACTCTTATCCATTTAGCTATATAATAAAACAATTAATTAACAACTGATATATAAAATAATTAATTAACAAGCCAATTAGTAAGATGATTACTACTTATTTGCAATAACAATATTGGTTACTACTAATTCGTATTAACAACAGTTGCTTTTATTGAACATGTGGTAGGTAGGGAGAATATGCCTAAAGATGCCACACAAATTCTGTAATTTTGGCTCCAATCAAACAGAGGAACACAGAATCTGCAAATAAACTCTATACATAATTACCAACTAAATACAAAATTTCTTCTTTATGGTACTATAAAAGCATATTTAAAGCACAACAAAGGATGTTGAACAATTTGATAAAGTATTTTAAAAGTGAAGAGATTTCTCACACACCAAACAATCATTTTAACCTATAGATGTACACATTCAATAAGTATATTTTCATAGATGTATTCATTCAAGAAGTGAGGATTCACTTTAATTATTTATAGTGAATGCTCACTTCTTGAATGTACCTTTAGATAAATTTTCAAATTTACAATTTATGCTCAGTTCGTATTCAAGAATTGAGGATAAAGTGTAAATTTTGAAAATTTATCTATTCCTTTAGTTAATATTGTAATCATAGTTTATAACTTATAAGTACAATCACTATCATTATCTTCATACAGAGAAATCAATATGAAGGATTAACTCATTATCATAAATAAATCATTTGTAGGCTATCTCATTCTTAGTTTCTTAACTTTTTTCTTGAGCTATTTAAGTCATCCCATGTCACTTTAATTTTATTAATAATCTTCCTCATTTCTTTTATTTCCCTGTGTATATATTTCTTGAAAATTTGAGATTAAGACTTAGTATACCCTTATTCCATATTGATGATGAACCTATGTTAATATAGTTATCTAATAAAACATGTGAGTGGATGGTATAACTATTGCATACGATGTTATAATGATTCCATATATTTAACATGGGCTTTCTTTTTTATTTTAATAGTTACTTTTGACCTTTCCAATAAAAGACTAGTGCTTAATATTTTTAATTGTGAAATAGGAGACTATAGTTGACGCTAGGTTGGGAAGTTTAAGGTTTTGTTTGTAGAAATGTCGCAGTAACCTAAACCTACTTCACCAATAGTATATATTATTTATAGTGTATACTCATCTTTAGTTACCTTACATCAGTAACTCTTTTCAAGGTGAAACTCTCTTATTTTTTCATGTCCTCTTACTCTTTTTCCTCTACCTCAATGTGCATGTTATTTTAGTGAAACTGATATGATTATGATTTCAGTCAGCTAAACAATACTCTTCTTGTCTTAATTAAAATAGTAATATTAGTAGCTAGTTGACAAAAAACAATCCAATATTGATTTGTTTTGAGAAAATTAGAAGGAAAAGAGAAATCCCAAGGGAACACTCATTTTGATTTTGGTGAAGCATCTTCTGGACCATTATCAGAATTAAAAAGCATTATCTAAAGTAAGAGTGGGTTAGAAGAAAACACATAATTGATTGAGAGGGCAGAGCCAGACGTCTAGAGCTGAAGCTTCCACATGGACAGTCAATTGATTCCCTTGCAAGTTGCAAGACAAGAGAATCATAAGTTTTTGTTGTTTCAATTATAACATTAATGTGCAAGAGAAAGAGTAGAAGTTAAGTTACTTCCCCAAAATTTTTAAAATCAAAACTAAAGGACTAATATTCAATTGACCATTACCTTCTTTTTCCTTAGTGTTACTGTTTTTATTATTATTATGCTTTATTACCAGCACAATTAAAAAAATTTCAAAAAAAAAAGAAGGAACAGTTAAAAACTAATTGATTAGTGTTTTGTTTAGGACTGACTTGTGGCTTCTCTCTAAGTTTTAGGTCCAGTTTCTTCAATCAAAGAGCGAAAGAGGACAACCCCCACAATAATTTTTTGTACAATAAATTTTCATTTTCAAAGCATTGTTTAAAGTAAGCAGATAAAACAAAAGGTACTAGTAAAAATTACATTTTAAAAAAATTATAAACATCGTGAAGATAAAATGAACTAATAATAGATAACAATAAGATCATTATGAGACTCTTCCAGCAAGGTTTTCCATAACACTCTTCAACTCCTCTAGGCTTTATCAAACTAATCAAATTTATATACCATATTACAAAATAGCACAACATTTATAAACTCAAAACCCGTTTAGGACTTTTGTCGAACACGTTATGGGCAAGTAAATTTCAACTCAAGAACATAAATAAATCATCTGTTTTTTCCTTTCTTTAACAACAACAACACAACTTCTACACTACTCAAACATTATCATCACCAATAAATGCAAAAAAATTGAAAAGCAACTCAAAACATAACACCGACACATCATAATATTTTCGACTTCAATAACACAACAAAATATCCAATCAACACAACTCACCAAATGAAGAGGGCAAGCGCACGGAGAAAATTCTTTGTTGTTGTCCAAGATAGAGGATAAGATAGGACAACTTCGGCGTTTTGAAAAAATCGATGAAATGTATATTCGGGCACTGTTGTCTGTTTTGGGGGGGACGGGGGGATTGGGGAAGAAAGAAGGGGCCGGCGTTTGTTTAATTTTTCTCATCTGGTACATCTGGCGACGAATCTACATTTCGTTGCCAAATGTTAAATGCTTGCTATGAAAATAAAATAGTGTCACAAATTGTACAACATTTTGCTACCAAATTGATAAATCATTACCAATACTAAACCTTTTACATTTTCTGACGGTCAAAACTATTGTCACCAATCACTCTAATTTTGCTACCAATTATACACACTGTCGCCAAAACCCAAGCATTTTCTTTACATTCTTAATTTCTTAATTGATTAACATATATTCCTATTACCAATAACAAAATGAAAATTTTTGCTTTTACACTTACATATAGGGTTGTTCTTGATTTGCTTAATTATTGGGAATTAATGATCTTTATTTTTAATTTGGTAGATAAACAAAATAAAATGGGAAAATTTTTAAAAATTTGTATCTTTTTTTTTGTTATTAGTTGAATTAATAAGGATTGCAAATCGCATTTCATTTAAACCAAATTCATCACTAACATGACAACACACACCTTTTAGCCCTTAATCTACCATTAACCTTATTATTTATATAAAAAGATACGTTTAATTTAAATACTCGAGGGTTTTGCAACGAAGTAATTTTAGTCGCAAAAGATCATTTCTGCAACCAACCACCATACTTAGTCACAAATGGTAAACAATTTGCTACCAAATTTCCTTATCGTTGCCCAAAACCGAAGCAATCTCTTTACTTTCTTAATCCATTAATATATATGAGGTATTCCTAATACATCATAGAAAATGTTAAATTAATTTTCTCACTTAATATGCAATTGCTCTTCATTTGCTTAATTTTTGGGAATAACTAATCTTTAATTTTGATTTGTTAGAAATAGTTTTCTAATTATATTACAATGTCTTGTTAAATTATTATAATTTAGTTTTTCTAAATTACAGTAATTAAAATGTATAATTATTATTTTTTGAAATACGTTTTTTAAAATTATAATAATCAAAATGTATATTTTTGCATAAATTATGAGTCAATAACAATTTATTTGAATAGTCAACAAATTAATTTGAAAATATTTTTCAATTGAATAATTTAATTTTTAATTCAAAGGATGTTTTATTTGAATAGGAAAATAAGTTTATTAAAAATTATTTATGAACCCGTAGGCTTTGGTGACGAACATGTATTCGTCGCTACATTTAACGCTTGTCGACAAAATACAATAGATCATAGCAAATTAATTAATACTACTTTCAAACAACCACAGTAAACAATAACCGACTTCATTTACCTAAATAAGAAAAAAAAAACCCTTGCTTTGTATTAGGTTTTCAATGACAACCACAATAAAAGGCTATTTTATTCTCAGTCAAGCCGTCAATATTTCTCAAAATCCTCTCTTCTGTTTAGGTTCTGTATTGTGGTCATCACCATCAAAGGACCATTATTAACTTAATTAATATTATTATTTTGCTCTATATTCATCAACGAAGTTACGCTAAGTTTAACTTATACATTTAGGTGTTTATTGTGAGTTCTTATTTATACATTTGATGTATGAGTTGTGTTTATGGTTGTGTTTTGAATATGATTTGCGGTCTATCTTTGTTATTTGTATATAGGTTGGCTTCTTCCCATTGACCTTTAACGCTTCCCTCATCAAAGCTTTGTGACTATTTGATGAAAGGTCTTCAAGTGTGTTTTACTTTAATTCATTTCCATTAATAGTATTATAGCCCACTATAGATAATACTATATTTATGTACATCAAGAACATAGTCATGTCTATTCTACTTTAAATTTTAATTTTTTTATGTGATACAAACTACACAATAGATTTCTGATTTTTCAATAGGGGTAACTTTCATATCATTAGGCACATTGACGATGTATAAGTGCTAAACTAGACTACTTTCGCTTATCGTCAAAATTGGAGTTGAACATATCATCATTTTATTCTAAATCGACATTTCCAGAATATACCTCTTAACATTATTAATCAAGGAATGTCAATATGACGATTAGTTCCGGATGAACCTAATTCATTCCATTGGGAGGAATATGGTAAAATTGTCCCCATTGAAAAATAAACAATGAAAAAAAACTCCATTTCATACACTAATCATTGTTTGTCTTCCATGGTTGATTTTCTACTTCAAGTTGTTTAGTATCATCTGAACAATATCACTTCCTTATTATGTACATCTCATTTCCTTTTATGAAGCTATTATATATATTCACATTTGATGATATATACTACATGTTTTAAGCTTCCTTGAATCTCGAAGATTACATGTATGCCTATAGAGGCGAGAGCGATGTCAAAACGGTTTGTAAAGGATTAGGAAAATTGATTGTTTTGAAAAATTCGTCAATTTCACAGACTTTGTCTCATTCACATATTCATGTCACTCCAATTTCGATTTGTTTAATGGTTTACTAATCTGACAATATCTAAGTTCTATACTGATTGTATTTTAGGTAAACAGTTTCGTACTAGTAGTTCATCTGAAGAACTTGTCTTCTATACTAAATCTAGCGACTTATTCACTGTATCCTTTACAAGTTTAGCTGTAGCAGAAACACTGTTGTAAGAGAGTGTAAAAAACCCTAGCTATACTTGAGGGAAGAACTATTACTGTTTCAATTGGTGCCTTCTAAAGTGCAAGGACCCTTCTCGAGAACTCAGACATCGGGGACTCATTTACCTTTACCAACTCTCGTGTCACTTGGAATCCAAAAAAATAATTATATCATTGTCATTTATCGATGCAATCAACTAGACTCAACTTTAAAGTTGATTTATTATTGTATCTGTAAGAATTTGTCAAACAACCTCTCTACTAGTTAGGGCTCAAGCTGTGTACTATTGAGTGTGGACTGTTACTGTTCTTGTTCAATGACTATATCAATTGTTAAACTTCTAATTCAAAGTTCGTACTACTCCAAATATCATATTATTATATTGATATAATTATTTAAATTTTTTATAACTAATTTTTGCAATGTTAGTAAATATTAATAATTAATTGATACTACTGTTTAACACTTAAAATTATGTTATGGGTGTTTTTTCAGCAATACGTTGTAAACATTCAAAGCAAACCTCCAATAAAACATATCTTAACTATAATAGATTATAAAAATGTTAGTTTAATAATTTTGGAAAATGTCAAACCTTTGGTGACGATTTAGGCAAATGGTCACCAAATGTGTTGCAAATTACTGTAGAACTTTTAGAGACAAATTTTAGAAATCATCATCGAATGTAGACCATTTAGTGACAATTTTCATAAATCATCACTGAATGTATAACATTTGATGATGATTTTCAAAATTCGTCAACAAATGTTAATCTTTTGGTCACGCTTTCAAGTATCGTCACCAAATGATCACTTTTAGCGACAATGTCAAAAACATAGCAAAAAATCAAACGTCTTTTTATTGACGATTTTGTATAATTGTTACCACTTGTGAATCCTTTGGTGACAATTTCGGACATTGGCCACTAAATGTTTAACAAATTATGGTGACGATTTCTAAAAAGCATCACCAAAAGTTAATTAAGCGATGAATTGTTGAAATCATTACCCATTGTAGATCATTCTGTGACGATTTTTGGTAATCGTCACTAAATATTCACCATTTGGTGACAATTTTTGTCATTCATTATGAGATGTTGTTCCTTTTTTAACACTTTTTTAGTTAGTTGCTAAAGGTTTAGTTTTAATGACAATTTGTAAAATCCTCACAATATCATAACTCACACAAACAAGTTTTTTATTAAATTTAAAAACAAAAATAAAAATGTTTCCAAGGTTACATATTGTGTTGCCTTATTTATCAAGACAAGAGAAAAACTTCTAAGTGTATAACTCTATCTAGATGCCTATTTCTTACTCCATAAAAGTTATTATTTTTGGTTGTCACAAACTTACAATCTCAACTCTTCAGATGTGAATTTTCAAATATATGTAATAATTTGTAATTACATGATTTTAAGTACATTATTTGTAAAACTATTTGACAAATAAATTATGTAAAACCAACGATGAGTTGAGCTCAACTACTCTGTACTAGACTCGACAGGCGATGTAAACTTTTGTATTACCAGTAAGAAGTCCTTGAAAATCTAAAGACTTAACAGTTGCAGTCCCCCACAAAACAACCCTAAAAGGGCAAAAGCCCTTTTTTTTATGGATTGCCAAACGATACTATCCTCTTGGCTCTTATCCAGGAATATTGTAACCGACTTTAACCCCTGAAGCCCCGAGTAAATCCAACCATTTTCAGGAGGATAACATTAACTTTCTGAATAATATCATTCTTACCTTTTTGCATGTTACAATCTGTAAGTGAAGAGCGGATACAGTAGTGTAGAATTGGTTTATGTTATCAGCTTACTGAGTCTGCAAAAGCAATAGAGCACATGGACGATCATGTTGCGTGAGATCAGATTGCGTCTTCTTAGCTCTCTCTCTGTTGTGGGAGTGGGACCCTTCCAGCTCTCTTTAGTCAGCAGACATGGTACTATGACCGTACGCATCAAATTGCGATCGGTTCTTGGAGAGGAATAATTACGACAACGTCGCCCTGTGATTTCAACCGTAAAAACTGAACTTGGATAGAGAGAGAGGCGTAACTATGCCCCCAATTTCACTTTTCCGGTACCTTATCTTATATGCTCTGTAAGTTGGTCCACACTCCATAGCGACTCCATGCTAGAGGAGTTTAAAGATTGTTTTCTTTAATTGAAGTTAAACTTTTTATAATTTATTTAAATTATTTATTTCGAAATTTTTAGTAACAAGATGACATGAAAATAATTCAAGTATATCTCAATTAATTCAATTTTTTTGGATAAGTGAAATGTATGACCTACATGATTCAAAGAATTTAAAATTTAAATTTTCAAAGTATAATAAAGTTTTCATTTACTTATATTCAAATTCCGTTTAACAAATTCTTAAATTACATGTTATTAATTCTCTTACAAAAATCTCTTAACAAGAACATTATTATTTGAATAAGGACATATACATCTATTCAAAAGAAAAAACATGCAATTTTATCTGCTTCATTAATGCAAATTGTGTATAACCATAGTATTGAAACATAAATTCTTGTCTTTCATTGAACGGTGGTATTTAAAGAAACCTAGAATTAGAAGGAATAAAAGACTTGTTGAATTTTTTTATGGATGAAGAAGCCACATGGCTGATACATAGAGAGTCCATATTTATACTTATTTATAACCCTAGACTAAGAAGGAAACAACAATAAACCTAACTAGGACATATGTAGCATGAGTGTAGGCTTTGTGAGCAAGGTTTCTTTGTAAGATAGCCTACCATTTGACTGAGAGTGGGCTGCATATGGGTCATCATTACTAACACCCTCAAAATTATGGATAGTAGTCTTTTGAATGTCAGCCTTGTGACTCTGACCATCCTTATCACTCCACTCAAGATAGACAATGTGTTGTTTCATGGAACACCATGAGATCAAATTATGACCAAGAAATATAAGTATACACTGGTAGACCGTACGTCTTGTGGTAAGACATCCTGCCGAATCTACATCAGATAATGCATAAAGATCAAATGAAGTTTCAGAGGTAAATTGCATTTTGTATTGTATGGTGCCTTTCAGATAACGGAGAATCCATTTAGCTAAGGAAAGACTATGTGTTGTGGATGTTTGAGCAAATTGTGCGACAAAATAAAAAGCAAAAGAAATATCAGGACGAGTAAAAGTTTAAGTATTGAAAACTCCCTATAAGGGGATAGAATAGAGTTGGATCTGATAATGGTGGACTATTAGGAGGAAATTTTGTCTTGGCAGATATGGGTGTACGAACTAGCTTACAATCAGACACATGAAATCGATCAAGTATGGATTGCACAAATTGTGCTTGCACAAGCAACAAGCCCCAATTATTGTGTTGAATTTTGATTCCAAGGAAATGGTGGATGGGAACCAAATCCTTTATGGAAAACTTAGCTTGCAAAATAATGATAAAACTTTAAAGAATGTAATCGTTAGACCCAATGAGAAACATATTGTCAACATATAATATAAGAACAATAATGTCCTTGTCAAATTTGAGAACAATCATGGAACAATTAGCAAAGCTATAAACAAATCCCAATTCTAGTAAAAAAGTGCTAAAGCAATCAAACCAAACACAAGGTACTTGTTTGAGATTATACAACACATGCTTTAATTTGCATACATGATCCAGAAATTGAGGATCAAAGAAACCTAGAGGTTGATTCATGTAAAGATCTTTAGTAAAATATCTATGAAGAAATGCGTTTTTAACGTCTAGCTATCGCACTGCCCAACCCTTTACCAAAGCAAGGTTGAGAACTAAGCGAATAGTAGTAGGTTTAATAACAGGAGAATATGTTTCAGTATAATCAAGGCCATCAATTTATGAGAATCCCTTGGCAACTAATCGAGTTTTTAAGCAATCAAGTGTACCATTAGCATGTAATTTGGCCTTGTAGACCCATTTCGAACCAATTACGTGTATACCTGGATGACACGGAACAATTTCCTAGGTATTATTTTGATGAAGTGTAGAGATTTTTTTGATCATCGCATTCTGCCACCCTTCATGAGACAAGGTTGAATTAATGAAAGAAGGAGGTTGCGGAATATTAGTGTAAGAGACCATCAAGGCATATTTTGTGTTTAGTTTATGAATCGCAGCTAGAGCTCTTATAAGCATTGGACGGTGCAATTATATGAATTTTTCATTAACATTATCTGCAAAAGACAAAGGAAAGTGATGCGCAACATTATCAAAGGGAGAAGCAGTAAAATCTGTTTTATGAATATGTAACACCCGGTATCTAGTTTACCCGGTACACCGAAATAAATCGGTATTTGAGACTAATGTCATTAAAACCACAGAACAATGAATAATAATATTTTTTTGGTGACATCAAATTAATGATGCATGACATTTTTTTGGTGGTTACAAGAAATTGTACAAGCGGATGTTTAAGAACTAGTACAAGAGTGGCATTTTTGTAATTAATGGACAATGAGGCTTATATAAGAAGCTAGTTAGAAAGAAGACAAAACTT
>JANZXR010331452.1:0-27428 GCA_027575705.1 Erythroxylum echinodendron | reverse complement strand
ATAATAATAATAAATGTAATATCAATAAGGTATTTAATAATAATAATAATAAATATAATAAAGACTAAGCAAAAAATTGTACAATAATCAGAAGAAATCAGATAATAATATGTAACAGTAATTATAATAATGGAAATAAATTAATTAATAAGATATAATAATAATAATAATAATAATAATAATAGAACAAACAATAATAATAAATGTAATATCAATAAGGAATTTAATACTACTAATAATAAAAAAACTCAACAAAAAATTTAATAATAATCAGAAGAAATTTAATATAATAACACTAGTAATTATAATAATAAAAACAAGAGCAGAAAAGGGAGTCATCACCATCGCGATCGCGAGACTGGTTATTCTGTGCAGTCTCGCGATCGTGAGAATGGCCAATTTGACTGCCTCACGATCGCGACGCCTCGCGGGGCGACATCTTGCGATCGCGAGACTGCCCAATTTCTGCAATCTCGGGGTGCGAGACCTCACGCTCAAGACCTCGCCTATCCTCCTCTCCTTATTCTTCCTCTTCTATACAATTATTATTATTCACCATTATATTATTATTAATAATTATTATGTTTCTTTAATTATTCTTATTAATTAAATTGTTTAAAATTTTGATAATAATGAATTTTTTGCTTACTATTATTGTTATTACTATTTAATTATTTACTTATTGAGTATATTAAATAATATTTTTAAATTTATATGCTTATTTTGGCTAATTCCTTATAATAAGTTATAATTTACAAATTATTTTAACAATTATTATTATTTTTTCTAATTTATATTCGTTATTATTATTGTAAATTATATTATAATAATTTTTAATAATGTTATGTTTCTTTAATTATTCTTATTAATTTAATTGTTTTAAATTATGATAATTATAATTTCCTTATACTTTGTTAATTATAGTAAATGTTATGTTTATTTTTTATTAGAAGATAATTAATAATCATAAGGAATTTTATTACAATAAAAAAATTTAATCGTCATAATTATTAATTTAAACAATAATAAATTTAATCATCTTAAGGAATTTAATAAAAAATCATATGAACAAAATTAAAATTAAAAAATCATAATAAAAATAAAATTAATAATTATAATACGTATTTAATATAAATTAATAAATTTAATTTATAATAGCTATGTATACTTCAGCAAAAATATAATAATAATAATAATAATAGTCAAAAATAATAACAAAAAGAAGTAAAAAAAGTTGAAACTGGAATAGTAGAAGTTTTAACCAAAATTTAGAAGTGAAAAACTCAGAGGCGTGACACAAATTAATCACGCCTGTGAGCTTTCCCATTAGTATATATTTAATAATTATTAATCATAAATAATTTTATTATAATTATAGAAATAAATGTAACAATAAAATCGATTACAATGAAAAACAGCATTAATTAGAATAGTGAATTAATTAATAATAATATCAGGAATATTATTATAATAACATTCCAAAGAAATATAATTAAGAAAAATAATAACAATAAAGAATCTAATTTATAAATGTAACAATAAAAACGACTACAATTAATAAAATTTAATAGTAATATCATCCTGTTAACAGTAACTTGATAATTAATAACAATAATTATAAATTTAAAGAATAATAAATTTAATCATCGCAAGGAATTTAATAATAATAATAATAATATGTATTTAATTAAAATTATTAAATTTAATATATAATAGCTATATATATTGTTGCAGAAATATAATAATCATAATAGTAAATAATAATAAGAATAACAACATTAAAATTAATTATCATAACACTAATAAAATATTGGATAAAATATCATAAGCACAATAATAACAATTTTTGAAATTAATTTAATTAAGATAATTAAATAACAATAAGGAAATTTATTATAATAATACAAATAATTTTACTAATAATAACGATTGATAAAAAATAAAATAAAATAAATTGTTATATTATTATGCATGTAAGAATTAAATTTCAACTTGAAATTTATTTACAATTATAATAATAGTAAGTAATATAATTAAAGGTAAAACATCGCCTCTCTTCGGCTCGACTTGTGGCTCCGTCAGAGTTAATACAAAGGAGTCAGAATGTGAATCTGTCCCATTTTTTAAACCAAACGACAACGTATTAATCGCAGAACATAGTTGGTACACCATTTGCAAAATAGAGGATCTGAGTCCCCAGATAATGAGCACAGGTTTTGTGTTAGACATGTTTTTTTTTGAAAAATTAAAATCAATTAGAATTAATAATAGAAGAGTGTCAAAATGCAACAAAGGGTTTGCTCACATGAGACAGCCTAACCATAACCCAAAAGATTAAAACGGCATTGTACAACACATTAAACACTCATCAATAAACACAAAACGATGGCGTAAGATGACAAAAACGTTTAACCATTAGGGTAAAATGAATTCATTCTTTCAGTCGAAGACATTGGAAGCTTCTCGATTGGGAAAGAGGACGAAAGTGATGGAGAGATGCTAACTCGGTTTATGCGACCTATCTTCTTCAGAATAGATCACCATTATGTGGATGAGGGATCAGGTAAGCTAGATTTCTGCAAATTGTGATTTCCATCGCGATTAGGGCATAAAGTAATCCCCTTTTCTGTAAGTTGTGCTAGACATGTTTATGTGAATTGACATAGACGAGGACATAAAGGAGAAGAGATGAAGGAGCACTTTTGAAAAATTGCAAACTCCTTCACAATAAGGGAATATGAAGAAAATTTGGTAATCTCAGAGCCAAAAAGCAAAGGGCAGTAGAAGATATTGAGAGTTATGCACCAGTTCAACAAAGGTGTCGGGTTTTTCAGAGGAAAGATTCTATGATTCAGTTGGTTGACAATAACTTATATGAGGCCTTCAATAAGACTCTGGTTGATTCAAGGGAAATGTTAGTTTTAAGGTTATTTGAGCATATTAGTAGAGAATTGATGAAAAGAACTGCGAGAAAAAAAAATAAGGCTGCCAAATGGAAGTGTAATTTAGGGCCAAGAATATGGGAAGCAATTGAGAAGAGTGTCAAGATTGCTCAACATTTTTCAGTGCATCATAATGGAGAAGGAGCGTATGAAATTGATCATAGACAAAACATATATATGGTGAGGCTTCATAATAAAATATGTTCTTGTCAGATATATACCCTTTCTGACATTCCTTGTGCACATGTCATATGTGCTATTAGAGACAGTAGAGTTAATATTGAAGAGTATAATTCTAGTTAGTTATGGAAGACTGAATATGTCAAAACATATGGGAAGACAATTTAATCGATTCTTAGTATGAAGGACTGACCTATTTGCAATAAAGAAACTATCAGGCCACCAGAATTCAAACAAGGGCCTGGTAGGCCCAAAACAACTAGGAAAAAAGGGATTGATGAGCTTCTAAAGAATACAAAAGTAAACAAAAAGCGAAATGCTGACCGCATGTCTAAGAGGGGCATGATTATTACATGTAGCCACTGCTATACAGAAGGACATAACAAAAGAGGTTGTCCTTGGAAGGGTCAAGAGGAAATTTCTAAGTTGTTTTGTATTTTTATTGTACAACTAAGATTCTTTTCTATAGTAATGACAATCTTCTAGGTTTTTTTGTTCTGTTATCACTGTTATCAATGATAGGTTCCAACCCAGTTTCAAAATCCAAACCCAGATCTGTGAACTGACTTCCATATGGAGCAAAACACAATGAACTCACAGTCAACCCTTGAAAAAGTATCCACAGTTGAAACCAACATTGACATCCCAGTAAGTTCCTCTAAATCTGCATCTAATACTAAAAGGGGAAAGAAAGGTAAAAGAATAGCAAAAGCCTCTGCTTCTGCCTCTGCCTCTGCATCTACCTCTACTGCTGTATCTGTATCTGCTGGTGCCACAACTACTTCAGGTACTGTCAACACCTCAAGTATTGCTCATGTATGTGGAAGTACAAATGCAACAACCTCGGTATTTCTCCCAACACCTGAAGGTGCTTTAGAAACAACAAATATCTGTACATTTTCAAAGGCTACTGCCAATAACCAAACCAAAGGGAAAAGAGGGCCTGGTTATGGTGTTGCAGATGATGGAAGCAAATTGAGGATGTTGACAGCTGACAGATGTAGTCCAAATTCTCAAACGAAAATTAAGGAAAAAGGCCTATCACATATTCTTCTCTTCAACAAGAAGTAAATAGGAAGATCAAGAAATGGATGGAAGGGATGGGGGTATACATAAATGAAACCATAGGGTTGCAGATACTAAATGTAAGTGTTAAATGTTTCCATTCTTACTAAACATTAATTAATTCATACGACTTAACAAACATTTGCATTTTATCTATAGCCTATAAGGAGAAGTCAGAGACTACTAAACCTTGTGCAGAAATCAGAATAAAGGAAGGAAGCTGATATTGTGCATGTGAATCCAAGCCAACAAAGTCAAATTACATTTTCAAAGTGAAAGGAAAAGAATGTAAACTTAACATTTAATTGTTAGTGAATTGAACAATTTTGTGATATTTGTGAACTGAACAACAATAGATTGTAAGGATCTTGTTAGGATTAATGTAATTAAGCAATGACCACTAATTTTAGTTTGAATAGCATTTATTGTACATTTTTCCTTTTTGTTGAAATTCATGAATGGGTTATCGAAGGTGATGGAAGCTTAGTTGGAATTGTCAATATCTCTAAAATGTTTTGTATTTTTCAGGGAAAGCTTGAATTACATAGATGGAAAGAGATGATCAACTTTTTATAGTAAAGTGTTGGTTTCCTTTATTTCCCAATCAGTGTGAATTGAATTTCTTTTAGGTTTTTCCATTTTCGTTAAAGTTCATGAATGGTAAAACATGAACATTGTTAATATAAAGATTGGAATTGTAGGTTTACTAAACATCTTTGTCTCCTCGTCACTAATTTGATGACTCATAAAACAACATAATAGTTGTGTTAATTATTATATTGGAGGTAAAATATAGATAACATTTTTTAGAGTAGTCAATTGCTGCCTCTTTTAACTCTTTTTAACTACTGATGAATACTCCATCTCCATTGATTAAAGATCCCATTTTGTCACTAATCTTCCTTACCAAATGTTGAAACATCAAATATCTTGAGTCTAGTACATCAAACATGTTTAGGCTATTACATCAAATATCAAACCTGTTTAGGCTAGAACATCAAATTAGTAATAAAGTAGATGTTAACACAGCTAACACTTTGCACTTTTCAACATCAGGTTAGGTGAAGAACATTTACACATTGTTTTAGTACATCAAACTATTTCCAAGTAAGGCTTTAGAGGTACAACTATTGCCTTTTTTGCCTTCATTATTTAGACCAACAAACGTAATCAAAACTACTAAATACAAGCTTAAACAAGCAAATCATTTCCAACACTTTGCTGAATGTGTTTCATAACTAGTAGTAGTGGCAACTAAGTCATTCTTCAACTTCAAATTTTTTACAACCCTTTCATCTTGTAAAACATTTATTGCATTCTCTCTTAACTCTGTCACTTCAGCCTTCAATATATTATTTTGACGATATAGTATCTTCTCTCTATATTTTAACTCTAAAATAATCTATCTCACCATTAGAAAAAATAATCTTCATAAAATCCACTATCATTTTCACTCAACCATAAAAGAAAAAGCAGCAATTTGTTGATGAAATATATGAACATATTTAGCTAAAACAACATAAAAATGTACCAAAATTATCGGAAAGAGTTGACAGCCATAAAACCTTCTTCCTAGATTTTCATTAGTCTATGAAGTCCATCTAGGTGCTTTTAAGTTACAGTAACAATATTTAGCCTCTCCATCATGGTCCCATTTAACTGGATAAGTTGAAGAAATTAGCTTGTATGACCTTATATCAAGCTTAGAATGCATCCTTCTACAGCTAAAGTTGAAATTTTCAAAAATTCGATCCCAACATAAAATCACGACCAAGAAAACAAAAAACTGAATCCTCTAATCAACCGCATTACCTTGAAGAACTACTACTTGAGCTCATTCTCAAGTATTACAGTACAATGTTGTAATGTTGACTGTGCATCCACTAATAGCTAAATGATGTCTACGGAACTGAATTTGTTTGCTCCTAATAATCTGCATCTCTTCCATGAATGTCATACTTTATCTCTAACCCAGCGAATAGAGAAAAAGAAAACATGGATAACTACCAACGAAGCTAAACCAAGTGACACAAATCATATCCTATGTACAATGTCAAGTACATGGGGAAGAGAAAACTTGATCATATCCTATATATGAAAAACTATTATCGTCTAAGCGCTATTCCAATAATCAAACCCATTTAAAGAAGATAAAATAATTTACATAAATGTAACATTGTTAGGGCAAAGGAATAAAGTGAGTATTAAAATATCATAAATTTATATACAAAAATTAGAAGGGAGCATGACCTATTACCTACTTTGGTCTTCAATCACAGCACAGTTTTGTTTCAAATCTCAAAAAACTTTACTGCCCATTCACCTCCAATGCTAAAAGAGATATCTCACACTCACATTACCAAGAAGGCACAAGTGATATTGGAGTGAAGGCACATGCATTAAGTGATGATGCTTTTAGGGATTGGAGTGAAGGCATAGCCGAGGGAAGGAAAAAGAGGGTGAAACACATGTTCATAAAAATCATTGATTTAGGATTGAAGAGTATTTCATTTAATTCAAAATTTAAACGAAATTAATAAATTTTTTGTAGATTCACCTAGCATGGACAATAAATTAGGTTTATTAACATGACATATAAACACTAATTAACCTGCATGTAACGACGCATGTAAACACGTCCTAATTTTCATCCAAAAAAGTCTTAAATTGAGTAGACTCGAGAAATTTTAGCCCTTCATTGAGCAGGTTTAAGCTCAAAATGATTAAACTCAAAAAGGTTAATTCCCAATTTAGGCTTTTAGCTTGGAACACATCACAAAGATTGCAATTAGAACCTATGAGGGTGACTACGAATTTGTGATGTTGGCCTTTGGGTTATCAAATACCCCTTCAACTTTTCAATCTTTGATGAATCGTGTGCTTTAGCCTTTTTTGAATATGTTCATCTTAGTTTTCTTTGACGATATATTAGTCTATAGTAGAGATGAAAGAACCCATGTTGAGCACTTGGATAGGTTGCTTACCACTTTGGCAGAGCATCACCTTCATCTAAATGAGAAGAAATGTGTGTTTAGGCAGGGGGAGATTAAGTACTTGGGCCATCGGGTGACGGACTAAGGGGTTGAGGTGGATAAGGAGAAGGTTAAAGTGATAATAAATTGGCCTATGTAATCAAATTTGAGGGAACTTTGAGGATTCTTAGGCCTCACAGGCTATTACAGACGATTTTTAAAAGGGTAAAAAATTGTGGCTTGGCTATTGGCACATTAAATAAAGAAGGATTTTTTCTATTGGAATGTAGAAGTATAAAAGGTTTTCCAAAAATTGAAAGAAGCTATGACAACAGTTCCCATTTTGTCCTTACCTGATTTTTCCAAGCCTTTTACTTTGGAAACTAATGCTTCAGGCATGAGATTAGGAGAAACCTTGTCTCAAGATGGTCATCCTATTGCTTTCTTCAGTCAATTCTTATTAACCTGCAACAGACTTAAGTCAATTTATGAACAAAAGTTGATGGCCATTGTGTTGGCGATGCAAAAGTAGAGGCACTATTTGTTGAGCCAACACTTTGTGATTCAAACTTATAAAAAAAGTTTGAAATACTTGTTACAAGAAAAAATTATACAACCAAATTATTAAATGTGGGTTGTTAAATTAATTGGGCAAGATTTTGAGATCCAGTATAAGCTGAGAAGGAAGAATCTTGTAGCTAATCTCAGATTTCTCAGCTTGAGCTACTTCAACTGACTGCTATCTCTATTTTAAGGGTGTTAGACAGTGATTTAATATGAAAAGAAGTGGCCGCTGACTCAAAATTTGCTAATACAATTAAAAAATTATAGGAAGGCATATATGAATTCCCTAGTTATTCAACATGGCACTCTGTTATATAAAGAGAGGATGGTTCTGCACAACACTTCCAGTATTTTTCCCACTTTAATACAAGAATTTCACACTAGTCTCATTGGGGGACATTCCAGATTCTTAATAACTTATAAAAGAATTAAAGGTAAGGTGTTTTGGAAGGGTATGAAGAAAGATATTTAGAAATTTGTAGCTGAATGTGCTCTATGTCAGAAGAACAAATATGAAACAACCTCTCCTTCAGAACCACTCCAACCACTTCCTATTCCTTATCGAATTTGGGAAGATATTTCTCTTGATTTTTTTGAAGGACTTCCCTAATCAACGGGCTATAATTCCATTCTTTTTGTTGTTGGTTGAGTAAGTATACGCATTTGCTACTTTAAAACACCCTTTCATAGCAAAATCAGTGACTGATATTTTCATGAGCATTTTTTATGAAGAGATATTTAGACTATAGGGGACTATCCTATGGTGGAGTACAACTTATCATCCCCAATCTGATGGGTAAACAAAAGTTGTAAACAGAAGTGTAGAGACTTATTTGTGTTGCTTTGCAGCCGCTCAACTTAAGAAGTGGAGTTCTTGGTTTCCATGGATAGAATATTGGTATAATACTTTCTATCATATTTCTACTAATATGACTCCCTTAAAAGTTGTGTATAGTATGGATCACCCACATTTATTGCACTTTAGCAGGCAAACTATAAGAGTAACTGACCTGGAAATCAAATAAAAGAAAGAGATGTAAATTTTAGAAGAAATCAAGCTTCATATAACAAAAACTCAATTCAAAATGAAGGTGAAAGCAGACAAGCATCGGAAGGAAGTTCAACAAGAAGTTCGTGATCAGGTTTTCCTCAAATTGAAGCCTTACAGAATGCGCTCCTTGGTTAAAAAGCCAAGTTAGAAACTCTCTTCTAAGTTTTCGGGCCTTATCACATTTTCAAGAGGATTGGCGTAGTGGCATATAAACTTGATTTACCTGTTGGTGCTAACATTCACCTAATTTTCCATGCATCCCAAGTCAAGAAGGTGTTTGGATTTTAGCAGATCAGTTAGCCCCTTACACTTCATTTGACCTTTGACATGGAGTGGGTTGTGACCAACCTTGAGAAGATATTGCAGTGACGTGACAACTTGGTAAGAAAGGAGAGTTTGGTTAAACGATGCGGGCTACTTGATTTTGAAGCCACTTGGGAATCCCATGAGGCAATCTAACAACAGTTTCCTACTTTTCCCCTTGAGGACAAGGTGGAACTCAATGGGAAGGGTAATGATAGGCCTTTAATTCAGCTCACATATTCTAGGAACAGAAGGCCCACGAATAGGGTGACAGTTGGTTGATCCTGGAATGAACAAATGACATTTTGTTATGTTTCATTTTCATTACTTTATTATCATTTTGTTATGTTTGTTATGCCGTTATTTTGAATTTGAAAAAGGTAGATATAGGTTACTGCTAGGAGTGAGAGGGGGCATGTGATTTTGGTGATTGTTGTAGGAGAGCCGAAGTGCTCTCAAAATACTACTATCTTTCTTAATGAAAATCCCTTTTCCTTTATCTTCATCAGTTATAAGATTTGATTAATTTTTTTGTTTTTTCTTTACAAAAAGTGGGATTCTATCAACCCTCCACTTCCTTCCAATTCTTCCATTTCATCAGGGACTTGAGAAACTTCATTACCAATATAGAAACTTCAACAATTAGATAAGAACCAGAACCTAAGAAAAGATAAAAGTACATAGTTTCACCACTGTTAGGTCCTTGAGAGAGTAGCATGCATTGGCTTCTTTTGGCATGTTAAACACCAAACTACTATAACCTCGATTGCCTTCTAGCAATAGCTAGCACAAGAATACACAATCAATTACTTCTTTTTTTTAAGTGTTTCTAATTTGATGTTAATAGAGTTTCCAATCAACCATTCCTTTCTGTTGTCTACTCATTAAAACCTTTCATGATATCCCTTCCTCTAGTCGAGCTTTGAAGCAAATATGGCTTAGTCCATTTCATTGTCTTTTTCCACCCATTTATTTTGTCTGCTGGTGGTTATGGTTTTCTTTTAATATTTAATGGAGATGGGAAAAGATAGGGTCTAAAGTAATTATATGTAAGAAGCATGATTATGTTAATAACTGCAGATGCTGAGTTTGCCTTGGATTTTTCTTGGTTAGGTGTGCAAGTGCAATTAACTAAACACTGCTTTTTATCTATATGTGCAAATCAACCGTACAAGTTTTGTCCTCACTTTTAGCATTGCCTCCCTTTAGATGAGAAACTTTTACGAACTCATTATTTTCTTTCCATTCTTTTTTTTCCCTAAGTCTTGTATGTTCCAAAATTTTAAGTAAGAGGTCCCTTTTTTTTATGCAGGGAGGGGAACATTTTGAGAAAAGAACTATTAAATTATTTTTGAGATCAAGATTGATAAATTTGCTAATGTGAGATGATAAAGGTATATATGCAATAACGGGATTTTCAGTATGTGTTTCCTTATTCATCTTAGAAAAGGATTTCTAATATTTCACTAGTTGCTATCCCAGCCCTTTTTGTTTTTAGTAAATTAGGAAATCCATTGTAACCAAAATAGATGAAGTGTTAGATAAGGTAAAAGCAATGATCAAATAAGGATCAAAACTAAGAAATATCCTTAGAAAACATGAAAACAATACCAATGCATTTATTATAAATGTTAAAAATATGTATTGGACTATTTTATTATCATAAAAGGTTGGATAATTTCTCTTCATGTAATTCTAGATGTTTTATTTATAAATGAAGGGATTATTTCATAAATGATTTGATTAGAATGAATGATGGATGAGATCATGGATAGTTCAAATAACCTATTATCTTGCCTTGTATACTCCAAATTCCTCTTTGCTATGATTATGGGTGTTATAAACATGTTTTCATATTACTGATATATATTGATTATACATGCATATAAATTTGATGTAGAAAATTTAGTTTGTTTTTCTTTGAAATAATTTGCTTAATTATTTGTGTTAGTTTGTATACATGTAAATGTTCATGTAACACTCATTAAATTTTGTATCTATACGTCTAAATGTTCATTATAGTTTATGTATACATGTAAATGTCTACGAATTACTTATATGCTTATTAAATTTAGTCTGTCTACATGTTAAATGTTTAATAGTGTCTGTATAAATATAAATATAAATATCCATGAGTATGCTCATATACGTTGATTATTTCAGATGGATAAACATATTTCGTTATTGCAAAGCTCTAATCCAATATTAGACAATATGCCAGTAGAGAGTTCTAATCTAAAACCAAGTGAAGAAATGATTCAAAATGAAGGAACATGTTTATTAAGAAGTGTTATTTGGAATAACTTCAACAAGACTAGATCAAGGAATAGAGTTGAAAAGGTTAAATGTAAGTATTGCCACAAGATGTTGGCCAGGGGTTTTAAAGGTAGAACATCTCATTTGAAGAGAACTTGGAATTGTGAAAACAGAAATAAAATAGTGTTATGAGGCCAAACATTTTTTACCCTTTACCTAATGAGAAGGAAGAATAAAATGATTGTCAAAAGTTATGGCAACAACAAATCAAAATTTTTAATAGCTAAGATGATCATTGGTGATGACCAACCACTCTCTATTATTAATAGAAAAAACTTTATGATGTTGATCATCTCACTCCAACCAGCCTTTAAGATCCCAATTCATAATATCATGAAGAAATATTAAAAATGTTCTTGAGTATTCATGAGCATGTAGTCATCACATTAGATGTATGGACGACTGACAACTAAAAGAGTGGTTGTATGGTGGGGACGACACTATATTGACTATGACTAGACTGTGAGCAATCAACTACTGAGGTAAATTGTGCTCTTGAATATTGTTATCATTTGTTTATTGATATTGTTACGATTAATATTTGTTCATATTTTTAAATGGCAGGGTTATTTATATATCAACACCATGTATAAGTGAAAGGTTAGCAATCACAATGGTAGATTGCTTAATGGATTGGAACATCAACGCCAATTTCTTAACCATAATTATGGATAACTATAGCAGAAATAATGTAATGATAAAAAATATTAAAGAATAAGTTGAAAATTGAGAGCTTGTTGATTGGTGGAAGGTTATTACATATGTATTGTTTTACGTGTATTGTGAATTTGATTGTGAATGATAAGTTAAAGATAATAAAGGAAGCAGTTGAGTTGATACAAAGGATCGTAGTGTATTAAAGTGCAACACTCAAATGAGGGAAAAATTTTAAAGAACCTATATGATAATTATGCATTCCGTACATAAAAAAGTTAGTTTTTGATTGTTTGACAAGATAGAATTCAACATTTAGGATGTTAGAGCTGGAAACTAAGTATGTTGAGGTGTTCAACAAGTTGATATAAAGAGTTTCTTAGTATACTTATCTACTGACATAAGAGCAATGGGAGTTGGCTAAAGCACTTTCCGCGAAGTTGGAGATATTTTATAATGCTATTGAGTTGTTTTCAAGAACGAAATATTTAAATTCGCACAATTTCTTTGGCAACATGTGATAAGATGCTATCTTGCTATATTAGTTGATATTATCTCCTTTGTTTTAGATTTATTATGATGCCTAAATATGAAAGTTAATGTTTGTTTTGTTTTAGGAGATGTAACATGGATATTGCATTAAATTGGGACTTTATTGATGATAATCACAAATTTTGGATAAAGTGAAGAGATTGTGTTGGGCCTTGAATTTTTTTTATTTTAGTAAGCATGATTTGAATGAATTTTGATATTGTTAGATAAATTATTTTTGATTGAGGTTAACTATTATGTCAAATTTAGGAGGATTTAATTCATGGATTGATGGAATTAAGTATGGATGTTGCAAGATGCATAAGGATATTTTTGGAAGATGACTTAAGGTTAAAAGAACTTAAGTTTACAAGGAAGGGCAAAATGGACTTTAGCATTCATTAAGGGTAAAAAGGGGAAAGTAAAATATTGTCTTAGGATGTGGAAGACCAAAAAGGTGATTGGAGTAAAAAAGAAGAGGAAAAATTGTGAAATAGAGAGAGAAAGGAGAGAGTTTCGGTGGTTGAGAGGAAAGAAAGAAAGCTAAGCTAGGGTTGATTTTCTTAGTCTTGAAGAGTGATTTTGAGGTTACTCACTAAGAGAAAAAGAAAGAGGAAGAGAAGAGCTTTCTTTAGAGCCAAGGATCTCATTAGTTGGTGAAGATCCAAGGTAAGTTGATTTCTAGATCTATTAGAGTTTTGAAGGGCTTTTGATTCAAAGAGCTTGGGAATGTATGGGTTTAAGCATTCTAGTATAAGTTCAGTGTTTTTGGTTCTATAGGTTCTCAAATGTGATTCTTATTGAATGAGGACTTGGTTTGTTGTAGGAAAGCGAAAATCTCCAATCCAAGGCAAAGAGGAAAGACAACAGTGAATCTTTATTGTCAACCATTTTGTTGGGTAATGTATTTATAGTTATTGTGTGATTGGGCAGATTCTTGCCTATATATGTGTGCATATATGTACAATTTGCTGAAAGGTGTGATTATTGACAATGCATATGATTTATGAACTTTGATTTTGTTACGCCATTGAAATATGTCATGGCATTTTGTTTGAATGAAAAGACAAATAAGCACAAAATCCGAACATATAATTAAATGAATATATGTTTTGTTTAGGCGAGAGTGGAACCATTCTGTTCATCACATACACGTTGACAAGAGCCTTCTTCCGGCTACCCGCTTGTGGCATATGAGCTCCGAAAAAGGACTCATTCTTTTCATGGGTAAACTTCGGTTTCTCCATTATGTCTATGGAACCCTCGAGCCATTTGTTTGTGCATTGCATCTGTAAATTGTCAAGTATGATGCACTTGGATGTATGTGTTCTGCATTATTCTGTTTACTTGAAAATAACTGAATTGTTTAGTATCTTTATATATATATATGCTTGAATTTGTGCTAATTGCTGATGGCTATAAGTATATTAGCCACTGAGCTGTGTAGCTCAACCCTCTTTTCTTCCCTCCTCAGGTGCAAACCAAGACGATAGTAATCCCTGCAAGGCATCGAAAACTTCATATTAGTTAAAGACATTTGGACTAAGTCAATTCTGTAATAGCTCATTTGGCATATCAGCATGGAGCATCTTTTGTATTTTGGTTTAAGTTGACGTGTAATTTGACTTGTAATAACTCTGACTGTGTTTTAAAATGGAAACAATGAAATTGAATTCTTTAGTATGATTCTGTTATTTTAAAGATTTGGATAATAAAATGTGTATGTGCATGTTCTGCTTGATGAATTTGTCAATTGTTGTTAGTCTTAGAATATCACGTTAGAGTTGGAAGGATTGCATGTGAAAACACAGACGAAAGGAATCGTCTGTGATGACGTCACCACACAAAGGCAAAGAAAAATATAGAGGAAGAGTATCGTCTGTGCTGATGTCACAACATAGAGGCAAGGAGGAATAGAGAGGAGAAGTATCATCTATGCTGACGTCAGAACACAGAGGCAAGGAGGAATAGAAAGGAGAAGTATCGACTGTGCTGATGTTAGAACACAGAGGCAAGGAGGAATAGAGAAGAGAAGTATCGTCTGTGCTAACATCAGAACACAGAGGCAAGGAGGAATAAAAAGGAGAAGTATTGTCTGTGCTGATGTCAGAACACAGAGGCAAGGAGGATTAGAGAGGAGAAGTATCGTCTGTGATGACGTTAGAACACAGAGGACACGTCATCACTCAGAGGATAGAACCCAGAGGATAGACCACAGACGATAAGTGGTCAACACAGAAGATAAAAGTTAACCACAGAGGATAGACTACAGACGATAAGTGGCCACACAAAAGATGAAAGTGAACTACAGAGGATAGAACACAGATCATAGGCCAAGGATAATAAAAAGGAGTTAAGAAGTTATGTTGGTTGAAGAATTTTGTCTGTGTTACTATTCACAGACTTCGTTTGTGTTACTGTTTACAGACTTTGTCTGTGTTACTGTTCATGAGTATCGTCTGTGTTACTGTTCACAGACTTCCTCTGTGTTACTGTTCTCGAATATCATCTGGGTTACTATTTATGGTTATCTTCTGTCCTATTTTTGACCTTCCAGAAGTTAAAATTGGCCTTCGAGGTCTTCATGAAAGTTGTAGCTCTTGAAGTCCTCTATCAAACTATCTAAAGAAACCCTAAATTGGATGCTTGTAGAAAAAGTTATGCTTATATCCCCGAAGCATGTACATATGAAAAGCGTGGACTCACCAACGCTGTTCCTTGAGATATTCAGGTTGAAATGGATAAATGAACTAGTCGACCATCACCCTATTAGTCGACTATTCGAAGAGCAGAGCTGAGTTTAGAAAGGGGAGTTTTGAATGCAAATATAGTTGAAAAATGTGTGTTATCTGGATGCGATCGTCGGGCTTCGGAAACGGGGTCCGACAAATTGCTACAGTAGATAAGGCTGATCATTTGAATAGTTGAACTGGGAAACTTTTTCTTATCCCTATCATGTAGGAGTTTGAATTTGAATTTATTTTAGATAGACATCTTTACAAGTTAGAATTAGATTAGGATTAGATCATAAAATCTTATAAAAGGGACATTCCTCACAACAGAAAGAGGATATCTCTTTTTTATGCCATTTGCAATTCTTAGTCTTTTTTATTTTTGTTATTGGAGCAAAAGCCATGTGTGGCTAAACTCAGCTATTCTGATTCAAGAGAATTCAATACTCTAATTATAACCTTGTGAGGTTTTGTGTTCTAAATCTTTTGTTTACGTTTTAATTCAAGTATTTCTTATTTTGAGTTCTCATATTTCATAAATGATTAATATTCGATTAATCTGACAATTTAATTTATTATTGATTATTCTAACGCTTTCCAGGAATTCAATGAACTATAATTGTCGAGAAAGATTAGTATAAATAGAAAAAAGGTTATTTATGAATTTCTATATTTAACTTATGATAAACAAGAAAACTAAATTGAATAGTTGCAACTATCTCGATTATTTAATTTAGGGTTTATTCTTTTTTACGAAACTTTTTGCTATCATTTATTTGATATAGAATGCTATCACATCCAATCTATAGATGACAAGTTTTGGTTTAGATGCTGGGTTCGAACCAATTAATTTAGGAAAATTTAAGAATTATTATGACTATCCTAATATGTTTCAGACTAATTGCTTGAATCGTGAAATATTCTTTTTAAACTAATGATCAATGTTACAATTAGATGAGATCTTTCCCTTGAATCGGAGTTTGGTAATCTTGACTTTCTTATTTTTAAATTTAGTTGACTTAATTTGTTTTCGTATTAATTTTAGTTAATCAGTTATTTAATCAAAAAATGCCTGTTTACTTTTATTAATTGAAATTAAGAAGCTAGTGTTTAGTTGTCTAGGGATTCGACTTGATTCCATAACTATTACAAAAGTTTGGAGAATCGAAATTATTTTGAGAGCTTTGACAACCTGATCAAAATTTGGTGCTGTTATCGGAAAATATTTCAAATTTCTTAATTTATTTGCATTTTTACTTTTACATTTACTGCTGAGCTCTTCTATTGTATAACTTGTGTTTCTTAGACAGGTAAATTATAATATAATCCAGAAATTGAGAAGACAACGTGCCAATTTGAGAAAAGAGACTAAGCAAGGAAGTGGACATTCATCTTTAGATGTGAAAGTTGAAGTAGATCTAACAATTAATGAAGACTTTGATTTTCAAGAAGAGGACAAAAAAATTAAAAATTTTAACCCTAGAATGTTGAGGGAGTTAGCGGCACTGAATTTGAATCAACAACCTTTATGCAATCAATTTCCAGATGTTAACGTAGATTTCGAATTGAATATGGTACGATTCACTTACTGCCTATTTTTTGTGGTCTTGTAGGAGAAGATCCACATAAACACTTGAAAGAATTTCATGTTTTCTGTTTCGGAATAAAACTACAACGGGTGACAAAAGAACACTTTGCATATGTGCAATACATCATCTAATAAATGCATAAAACTTCTCTGATACCATATTTGGGATGGCATGTATACATGCATCATATGCATGACAATGCAACAGAATTGTTTTCTAAAATTATTACAAAACATAACATAACTCCTTATAAACATTTTTGTGAAATAAAATCAGAAATTTTTAGTTCTAAAATTATTACCAAATTTTCAAAGCAGCATATGCATTCAGTTTTCCAGAAATTCTCATAAACCAACACATCAACAGACTAGATATTAATTTGAAATAAAATATCAAATGAAATTAAATTGCAATTTCCTTTCACAAAAAGATTATATGGGTTATGTTATGTTTCTGTCAAAGGAAAATGCAATTGAATGTCATTTGCTATTTTATTACAAATTTAGTTTCATTTTGATGCATGTGTGAACATCTGAGAAATTTTGGAAATCTGATGAATATGTATGCTTGTAAATTACATATTAATTTAAAAAATTTTTTTTAATGAATTTTATGCATGCACATGTAAGATAAGATGTTGTCACGTTTATGAGATGCATGAAACTTGTTGTTAAAGTGATTATCTTATGCATGCATGATGTAAAGTATGACTAATGTTAGAAGTAATATTACAAGTGTCATAGACATGTGATTGCTGGATAATTCCACTTAGTTAATAAATAATTCATAGGAATTAGTTTTTAGAATTTTTTATTAGGCACATTTAGAATGCGTATAAGATTTTTGAATTTTTCCAAAATTAATTGGATTTGATTCAATTAATAAATCAAGTCAAAATTAACATTGGTCAGCTTTTTAAAAGCTGATGGAATTGACTTAATTAATGACTTATGGTGTATATTTTTCGATTATAAGACCTTAATAAAGTTTTTATGAGATAGGAAATGTATTATTTTAATGGTAGTAGCCTGCTTACTGCATGTGCTTCAAATTAGGGTTTTGAAAATTTTCCAGACATCGAATTGATCCTTTTAGTGTCTAGTAGGTTAACTTATTTATTTTGATGATTTTGGCTGTCAAGATATTTTTGACTTGTGCAAAAATTGTTTAGATAAATTTGAGATGAACTAGGGATATTATAGATGACTTATTGATGTACGAGAATTTTGGAAACCCTAGGGATTAATTTAGAATTAATCTAAGTAAGGCATAACATTTCTAGTGTGACTAGAAAAGGCATATATACTAGAATTAAAGTGTTTAATTTGGACATCAAAGTAATTGAATTTTAAGGTTCCTAATCGAATAACATTTATAATTTAAATTAGTAGAGACTAACTCTAGTACTCAATTCAATTGAAAGTTGAATCGAATCATGAACTTTTGATGCATAGTCAAGTCATAACTTCCCTTAAACCTCCTTTGTGTGATACATGCATTAGATGCATTTTAAGAGTGGTGATATATGCATTAGATGCACCTAAATATATATATGTGATATATATACACAATATCATCCAAGTATTGATGAGATCAAAGAGCAAATCCCTCAACCGAAATATTAGGACTTACGCCTTCCGTTGATATGGCAAGACCAAAATTCTTTTAGAGTTGGGTTATTGGGCAAACCCAAGCCCGCTCTATATAAATATGTTCAAACCATGGAAATTAGATTTTAGAACTAATGGATTGGTCCTAACTGGAAGCGTTGATTTTTTGGGCAAACCTAAGGTCAATATGGATAGGGGCGAAGTTAGGTTATATATATAAGATGTATACAAATCAAGAGTTGATAACCCAATGAGTGTGTTAAGTTAACAGTTTATGGCACAAGTCAACAGTTGCATAACTAAATGCAATTGGTATGAAGGATACCTACTGATTCACCTAAGGTGGCTTATTGGGCAAACTCAAGCTCTTCGTTATACTACACTCTCCAAGTGTGCTTATTCCCCCCTTCTTCCTTACCATGGTAAGTCTTTTTGAAATAACTCTGATGAGAAGAAAAAAGAAGGCGTTAAGGTCATTCTTGATGTTATTGGATATTGACCCATTAAGAAAACTATAAGTTTTCTCAAATTCGTAGTGAAGGCTATGGATTTGAATAAGAATAGTGGGACCTATAATGCATGTGATTAAAGTCCTTATTGATATGCACTAGTGTACATTCTAAAACTTTCTCTCGTTCTTCTAGGTTATTGAATCTCCATGATGTCTTCGTCCAGTATGAACCTACTCTCTCTATTAGACTCCAACAAACTCACGGGACCTAACTTCTTCGATTGGCTATGAAATTTGAGAATTGTTCTCAAATATGAGAAACTAAGATATGTCCTAGATGAACCACTTCCCGATCCCCCTGTTGCTGATGCATTTAATGAGGATCAGAAAGCTTACGAGAAGCTACTGGATGATAGTGAGCTGGCTAGCTGTATAATTCTAGCCTCTATATCACCAGAACTGCAAACGCAGCATGAGGCTATGGATGATCATACTATATTCTATCATATAAGAGAATTATTTGATGAGCAAGCACAGTTTGAAAGGTTTGAGACCTCAAGGTTGCTTTTTCGCTATAAGATGGCTGAGGGATCATCCTTAGTGCAGTATGCATTGAAGATGTATGGATACATTGAGAGGTTAGCCAGTTTGGGTTTCGTAATGGATCATGAATTAAGTATAGACTTAATTCAGACTGGTTTGATCGATAATTATTCACAGTTTATGCTTAGCTATCAGATGAACCAAATATCCACAATGATACCTGAGCTGATTAATCTGCTCAAAACAGTTGAGCAAACTGTCAAGAAAGACAGTAAGGTTGTGATGCTAGTGAACTCTCCTTCTGGTCCTCAAAAGAAGAAGAAGAAGAAGAAGAAGAAGAAGAAGAAGAAGAAGAAGTCCAAGAAGCCAGTGAGACGTGTAGCTAAGAAGAAGACAAAGGAGACAATATCAAAAAGGAAAGGCTTCCATTGCAACAAGGGAGGACATTGGAAGAGGAACTGCAAAACTTATCTGGAGTCATTGAAGTAGAAGAGGGCATTAGATGCCTCACCGTCTACTTCAGGTATATTATTTGTCATTGAGGTTAATACTATTTTTTATCATGACACTTGGGTATTAGATTCTAAATGTGGCTCACATATATGTGTTGATACGTAGGGTCTCAGGGATGGTAGACAACTCAAGAAGGGAGAGATGGACCTACGTGTGAGAAATGGAGCAAGAGTTGCCGCATTAGCCATAAGAACATATGTTTTGTATCTTCCTAGTAGGTTAGAGCTAATTTTGGATGATTGCTATTATGTACCCGTTGTGACAAAGAACATTATATCTGTTTCATGTCTTAATAAAGCGGGATTTCTTTTAAATTTTTCAAGCATTGGTTGTTCAATTAAGTTGAATAAAATGATGTATGGTACTACTACATTGTGCAATGGTATTTACATATTAGATATTTGTAATCCAATTTTAAATGTCAATGATAATAAAAGATAAAAATAAGATAACTTAAAATCATCTTACTTGTGGCATTGTCATCTTGGCCATATAAGTGAGAAACGCATGAATAAGCTACACAAGAGTGGTAGCTTAGGGTTATATGATTATGAATCATATGACACATGTGAATCTTGCTTATTAGGCAAGATGACTAAATCACCTTTTAAAGGAAAGGGTGAATGAGCGAATGAATTATTAGACCTAATACATTTTGATGTAAGTAGTTTGATGTCTATTCATGCCAGAGGTGATTTTATGTACTTCATTACCTTTATCAATGATTATTCATGATATCGGTATGTGTATCTAATGAGATACAAGTCTAAAGCATTTGACATGTTCAAACAGTTTAGACATGAAGTAGAGAAATAGCTCGGTAGAAGTATCAAGACCCTTCGATCAGATCAAGGTGGTGAATACTTAAACGAGGAGTTTCTAACTTATCTCATGGATAATGAGACTGTATCCTAATAGACTCCACCTTACACACCACAACATAATGGTGTAGCTGAAAGGAGGATCCAAACCTTGTTGGACATGGTAAGGTCAATGATAGGTTTAGCAAATCTACCGAAATGCTTTTGGAGTTATACACTCGAGACTGCTGTTTATGTGACAAATGTAGTCCTTTAAAAAGTAGTTGAAGTTACTCCATACGAGATATGGACTAATAAAAAGCCATATTTTTCTCATATGAAAGTCTAGGGATGTTTAGCTTACATGAAGCAGATTCAATCAGACGAGCTTGAAGTGAAATCTGATAAATGTCTGTTTATAAATATAATTATATAAATTATATATGTTAAATATAAATTATATAGATTAAACTATATATATTATAAAAATTATATATAATATAAAAATTATATATAATAAATAGAATAATATGATAAATAAGATATGAGAAAATTTATCTATTATTTATACATTCATATATCATTATATTAATTATAATATAGTTAAAAATGGAAATTAAACGTTAATAAATATTATATAGAATATATAAATAGAAAATACATTTATAATATATAAATAGAATATAAAATATATAAATAGAATAGAATTACAATATATAATTATATCTGTTTATAAGATATCTTAAGGAAACAATTGGATATCAGTTCTATAATGTTTTAGAGCAAAAAATACTTCTCTCAAAGTATATTGTCTTTTAAGAGAAAGACTTTCTTCTAAGAAAAGACAGTGGGAGCAAAGTTTAACTTAGTGAAGTTCATAATGCTCAAATAGACGCAGATCAACTGCCTAAACCTGAAATTGTTGTTCACGGAGATCAAACAACCTTCTGACACACAAAATGTTCGTAAGTCAAGTAAGATACGCAATGTTTCAAAGAGATATGAATTTCTTGTAAGTGAACAAAATGACATATTGCTCATAAAGGACGATAAGCCTACAACCTATTAAGAGGCTCTGAAGAGTTCACAATCTAAAAAATGGCTTAAAGCCATAAAGTCCAAAATGGATTCCATGTTTGAAAACCAAGTATGGACTTTGGTTGACCCACCCAAAGGGCTAAAACCCATAAGGTGCAAGTGGATTTTCAAAAAGACAATCAACATAGATTGTAATGTGATTAGTTATAAAGTGAGGCTAGTTGCTAAAGTATATCATCAAAGACAAAGTTTAACTATGAAGAGACATTTAGCCCCGTAGCCATGCTCAAATCCATTAGAATACTCCTAGTCATTGCTACTCATTATGATTATGAAATATGAAAAAATGGATGTGAAGATGAGTTTTTAAATGGAAACCTAGTTAAGGATGTGTATATGATACAACTTGAGGGCTTCGTATCCAAAGATGGAAAAAAGGTATACAAGCTTCAGAAATCTATTTATGGATTGAATCAAGCATCTAGGAGTTGGAACATCCTCTTTGATGAGATAATTAAAGAGTTTAGTTTCTCACAAAATCCTGATGAATCCTGTATGTACAAAAAGGTTAGTGAGAGTGCTATCATATTCCTTATGTTATATGTGGATGACATATTACTAATAGGAAATGATGTCTCAAGTTTACAATTTGTCAAAATTTGGTTGTCCTAGAAATTTTCCATGAAATACCTTAGAGAAGCAACTTATATATTGGGAATAAAGATCTCTAGAGATAGATCAAGGAAGTTGCTAGGTCTTTCATAGTCAACATATATATATAAAGTACTAAAGAGATTTAGCATGGAGCAGTCCAAGAAAGAGTTTCTTCCCATGACTCATGAGATAAAACTCTCAAAATCTATGTGTCCCAAGATGCAAGATGAGAGGACTCGCATAAGTATGATCCTGTATGCTTTAGAAATAGGATCAATCATGTATGCTATATTATGTACAAGACCTGATATATTGTATGCTCTAAGTGTTATAAGCGAATATCAATCGAATCCTAGTGAGTGTCACCGGGTGATTGTCAAGAATATCCTAAAGTACTTGATAAGGACTAAGGATGTATTCTTGATATATGGAAATGAATATCTCATAGTGAGTGGACATACATATGCCAGTTTTCAATCTGACCATGATGACTCCAAATCCCAGTCAAGTTATGTTTTCACACTGAATGGTGGAGCAACTAGTTGGAAGAGTTCCAAACAAGAGACGACTGCAGATTCAATGACTGAGTCAGAGTACATTACAGCTGTGGAAGCGACAAAAGAAGCTGTTTAGATCAAGAAATTTTTTATGGAACTTGGAGTAGTTCCGAGCATTGTAGGCTCGATACTGTTGTATTGTGACAACAATAGGGCTATTGCTCAAGTTAAGGAATCAAGGTCTCATTAGAGGTCCAAGCACGTACTCAAGAGATATCACCTGATAAGGGAGATAATTAAAAGAGGTGATATGAAGATAAAGAGAGTGCCCACAGATCAGAACATCACTGATCCTTTAACTAAGCCACTTCCTCAAATGAAATTTGATTATAGTATACTTGCCTATGGTATTATATACAAAGGCGATTGACTTTAGTGCAAGTGGGAGATTATTAAAGTAGTGCTCTAAAGGCAATCACCTTTAACACTTTTGTATAAACTTTATTTTGATTAATAAATGGAAGGCAATTTTCATTAATTTGATGTTCGTTTATATATGAATTGATTTCGATCTTAAATCGAATTAATGAAGTCCATGTTACAAAACATAGTATGAAGGAAATCATGATAATGAGATTCCTATCATGTGCAATTATGTTAGTATCTACATAATCCCTAGTCATAGGATTAATAAGATAGGACATTATTAATCCAGATAGACTAACACATGTTTTACTCATTTATTTGATCAAACAGTAGATCTCACAAACTGTAAGTATGAGATGTTTAGAATTAATATATGGATGCTTACTAAGAGTACTAAGTACATTAGATGACCCGCTATGAGATTATCATATAGATGATCTATCAAAGCTCAATGATTAATCTCATCATAGCAATGGTGCAAATATCCTTAGACTTGAGGTACTCAAGGATATCTTGGATACTAATCTTATGCTTTGACATCATTTCTTATTATCTCAAGATGAGGTCACTCTTAGGGTGGCAATTGGGTACAACTATTGCTATTTGAAGGTAATTGGGTAGCTAATAAAGGATTCACTACTCCTGCTTGAAGGAGATGATATCCACAATGTTTTGTCGGGGTCATTACTCAAGAGTTTCTAGCCAGAGCAGTTATATGTCATAAAAAGAGTCTTCAATGACTCATAAAATAATGAGATCCCAGGACAAAAACTAACATCACTTGGACTAGATGTGACGTAGTCAGTCTATTGGGAGTTAAAACATAGCCCATACTCCGAACCAAGTAGGATATAGTATGGTGAAAGGACAAATTGTAAGCTAATTATCTATGGAAAGGTTTGTAAGTTGAAGAATTAACTATCAAAGAGTTCGTATGTTAATCCACTTATATTCTAGTAAATTAGCATCATGAAAAGGAGTCCAAATCGAGGCTGATATGATCAATTCTGCTATTTCAAGAGTTTGATTTGACAATAAAGGATCGAAAAGGTGCAGAAAATTTAATAGTAGATCTTTTGAGCATATTAGTAAAAGATATTTTACCTATTTTCAAAACTTTTCCTTATGAGAAATTGTTTTAAATGAAAAGTATGGTTCCATAGTACGCTGACTTGTTTAATTATTTAGTTACTGGAACTTTACCTTATTACATTAGTAAGTTTATGAACGAAAAGATAAGAAATGAGGCAAAATATTATGTGTGCGATGAACCATTCTTATGGAAGTTCTGCTGATCAAATTATAAGGCGTTGTGTGACAGAAGATGAACAAAATTATTTCTTAGCTTTTTGTCACAAATATGCATGTAGTGGTCACTTTGGCCCTAAAAAAACTGCTAAGAAAGTTTTGGATAGTGGATTATATTGGGAGACTTTATTTGAAGATGCTTATGTGCTCTATAAAAGTTGTGACAGATGTCACAAGATAGGTGCATTATCTCATCAAAATAAAATGCCTCAAACCTCAATTCTTATACTTGATATATTTGATGTATGGGGTATTGATTTTATAGGACCCTTCCCTTCATCTTGTGGATTTTCTTACATACTTTTAGCTGTTGATACGTTTCCACATGGTTAGAACTGAAGATTATGCAACTGTTATATTATGAAAACCAACATTTTTAATACATTTGGAATCCCACGTGCCATCATTAGTGATAAAGGAAGACGTTTTTGAAACAAAGTTGTGGCAACGCTATTTAGAAAGTATGGAGTGCATCATCGAGTAGACACTGCCTACCATTTGCAAACTAATGGATAAGCAAAAGTATCAAATAAAGAGGTGAAATCATCTTAGAAAAGACTGTGAATCCTAGTCGAAAGGACTGGAGTTTACAATTGGATGATGCTCTTTGGGCATACCGTATAACTTACAAGACACTGATAGGAATGTCTCCTTATCAATTAGTTTACATTAAAGCTTGCCATTTACCATGGAAATTGAACATAGGGCCTATTAGGTGGTGCAACATTACAACATGGATTTGGCGAAAGCTAGAGAGGAAAGAAAGTTGCAACTACAAAAGTTAGAGGAAAAAAGATTGGATGCATATGAAAATTCGACAATTTGATTAAACAATTTAAGGTGGGACAGAAAGTGTTATTGTATAATTCTCGATTAAAGCTTATACCAGGTAGGCTACGTTCTAGATGGCTTAGTCTATTTGTTGTTGCTAATATCTTTTCTTATGGTGCAGTGGAAATAAAAAGTTTAAAGACCAGAAAGATTTTTAAGGTTAATCGACATAGACTGAAACTATTCTATCAGGAGATGAAGATTTCTATTACGAAGAATATTGATTTGGAACTTCCATCATATGAAGAAGTTTGAGAAGAACTGACCCGTCAAGCATAACGACTTAAACAATTGCGCTTTTCCGGAGGCAAACCAAAATATGATAGTTTTATTTTATTTTGTTTTAATTCTTTCTTTAATGCATTTGTTTGTTTTTGAAACATAAATTTATTTGCTTAAAGGGAAAAAAGGGGTCTTAAATTTTGAATTTAGTGTTTTAAAATGAAGACCCTAAAATTACAGGATCTCGCCTTATGAGATTTCGAAGTCTAGAATAAAGACCCTAAAATTTCAAAGTACTAAATCTCATAAGGTGAGATCTCACCTTATAGAATTTAGTGTTCTGGAATGAAGACCCTAAAATTTCATACTACTAAATCTCATAAAACAAGATTTCTCCTTATGTGATTCAGTGTCCTGGATTGATACTCTAATATCCCATTTCAAATTTTTCAAAAATAAAAAATAAAAATAATCGTTACTATTTTCCTTTATTTTATTATTTCTTTTTATTTTATTATTATTATTTTTAAAAAATGAGAAAACCCACTACTCTAATATGTTGTTTCTTCTTTGCAGGAAAATTCAAAGAAATAATTAAACAACAACCATCTTCTTCAACCCCATGCAACGTCTCCAGTCCACACCAAGCAACTCCAAATCTTTAGCCTCACTTGCAGCAACTGAACCACCCATGGACATCTCACTGGCAACAGCAGCTATCCAAACACCAATGCACCTTTATTGGTAGGAACTCCACGAAGGCTATGCATAAGAAGCCCAATGCAGATTCCACACAGCACCAACCCAAGCACCAGTAGTCACGCACACCAGTCAACTCCCAAACATCCACGTTCAACCCACACAGACGCAACACCCAGCCATCCCAGCAAACTCATCAACCAGTCGTCCTTTAACCACACAGAAACAAACAACCCCTTTCATCTAAGGTTATTTTAACTTACATCAGCTGTCCCCTTTAAACCCAATAGCCCTCCTCTCAATACACACACACCATTTACCACAACACAACTCATGCATCAGTACCAACCATCCACATTCAACCAAAATCCCACTATATTCTTTTCTTTTATTATTGTTACAAGTTTTTAATTATTTCTTTCTTTTCTATTTTTATTAATTCCTTTTATTTGCTTTTCCTTTAGTTCATTTTTAATTATTATTCAATTGTTTTTACTATTTTTAAGATGATTTTTATATCTCTTGTTTAGTGTCATGGGGCGTTATAAGTTTACTACTAAGACTACAGCAAAGGGAAAATTGCCAGTGCGTACTACTTTACACTGCCAATCAACTGCAAGCTCTGAAGCCGGGAACAAAAGGAAACATGCGCGGATTGTGAAAAATACTTTTTTTTCTACCACTTGTCGAGTCAGATTTACGAGGATGTCTCACTTTCAACACCAAAGAGTGAAAACAACGGTACACTGTTATTAAAACTCAATATATTGTTACGGGTAAGTATGTACACTACCCTTCCCTAGAAGAATTGGAAATTAAGGAAAAATTTGATGATCTGCTAATTAATATGAGTTGGAAGTTGTAACATCCCCTCACCAATTGTCATGAATAGGAGTGTATAAGTGCATAGTGACATATGCATGCATTCATATATGCA